>WBMY01006632.1:997655-1042240 GCA_013397315.1 Donacobius atricapilla
AGAGCACACTGCCCACAGGGAGCACGGCCCAGGGACCCACAGGGCATCCATAGGGCACCCTGCCCACGGGGAGCGCCGCCCGGGCACCCACAGGGCACCCTCAGAGCATCCACAGAGCTCTCTGCCCGCGGGAAGCACAGCCCTGGCAGCAAATGGGCAGGCAGCGGCCTGGTTTCATCTGTCTTATTTCTAATAAGGCTGAAAATGTCTCATTCTGGGTCTGTCTCATCTATAGTGGTTCAACACAGCATCTCTGTCTGAGCTCATTAACCTCAGGTCTATTCTTGTAGATGGTAATTTAATTATAGCTCTTAAAACATGAAAGCTCTTGCAGCAGTCCAGAGCACACCTAGCTGGTGCTGTGCACCAGGAAAAATCCACTTGGTGGTGTGACTCCATACCTGCAGTGATGCTGCTCAGGGTTCCATAGGGCGCAATCTCTCACACAGAAGAGCAGATAGATGAGAAAGAACTCTGCTAAAAGGGTGTTTCCGTTGTATGGCTGGTTGTTTTATGAGGAATTTATTGATGGTATACTGAAATATTACTGTGTATCTGGAATGTGCTGATATAAATTAGAGATGTGGTTCTGCCTTCATGGTAAAGCAATTCCAAGCAATGGTTAGATTCTGGGGAAGATAAGCTCTGTGATAATCCTGGCTGTAGGGATACTTGGGAGTTATGATTCAGCTGAAACTTATGCAGGGACCCGGGGAGCAGTTCAGAGATAAGCTTTGCTGGCTGCAGCAGGGCTCCCTGTTACTCACTGTCATGCTCACTGCATTTTGATTGTGTTGGGAAAGACACTTTCAGAGTGTGTTAGTTGCTTCTCTAGACTAGCAAAGAAAAAAAAATACAAGAACTTTCATACTGGTTGTCACACTGTAATTTGGGAGAAAGGAATCACTGTTTCCACTTAGAAAAAAATATCATACCACTAAGAAACAAAGTGTAAAGACAAACACATTCATGAGGTAAGGATCTGGCTGTTACTTGACAAAGGACTCTTTGTAGAGGAGAGGCAGAAGAGAAAGCAAAGAGAAGATCGCCAGACAACATTTGCTCTGGAAGACAAACCTAGGTGAAGTCCTTCAGGTTTTTGGAAATGTTGGAAAGAAGCCTGCCATCACCTTATTATCTGGTGCCACCTGTGTCTAGCGAAAGAGCATTTTTGGCTTCCTTACAAGTAGACATGGTTACACCATAGACCCCTGATTTCAGCAGTTGTTTCTCTTCCCTAATTGAAACTGGCAGCAGGATCTTAACTGTCAGGGCCAAATTAGTTATGGCTTAAATTAGTGACACATTTGTAGACACGTCAGGTGAGGAAATAAGGCCTAAACTAGGATATTGGAGCTCCATAAAAGGAATTAAAGCAAGCTCGTACTGTACTATGGAATTAGGAAGACAAGGCAGCTTTGGCTAATCTTCAGCTTTAAGAATGGCTAGACCACGGCAAAGAAGGAAGGAGTTCGAAATAAATCACCGTGGAAGGGGGATGAATGGATTATGGAGTTGCTCTAGCTGTTAGCTGTAAAATTGGATTAGATAAAGAACTCTAGTAAGGCTGTATGTCTACAACTTCTTCTTTTAAAAATCCTGCTTGTAGCCCAAGGATAGCAGCGATGTTGTCCCTGCTGAAATGGTACAAGAATTTGCAAGTGGGAAATGCCCTGTGGAAATTTCACTTCATAGCCTAATTGCTCAGTGATACAGACAAGGTGAAAAACTAATTAAAGAGCCAACTTGCATAGTCCAGGTGTTGATGACTTGGTGGAGGCACCCTGAAAGACACTGGTATTCAGTTCAGATGCAAGTAAAATTAATAGCTTGTAGCCAACAATACACAATGGCTAAGGAATGTCTAGAAGGCTTTATAATCACATAGTTATATCTCATGGAAAAAAAAGAATTGTCATTTGCTGGGTGATAATCCTTTCTGTTTTATGCAAAGTTAGTAATTTCTCTATAAAATGAGAGAAATGAGAGATACTACAAAAATTTGGAAAGTGGTTCAGATAAATGCTGACATGATGGAAAAAAAGCTTCTATTAAAGTTGTTAGAAGAAGAAGACAGGCTAGGGCATAGTACTAAGGGCAGAGTGAAAAATGCTTCACAGAGGGCACCTTCAGGGCAAAAGTTCTAGATGTCTGGATATTCAAACAACAATTACAGTTCCACTGCTCAGGAAACATTAAAGTGCATGAGGGGGATTCATAATGGCTCTAACCTGTTACTGAATCAGGTGTGCTAAAATGGACAATGGAATTTGTACAACCTGAGAACTCCTAACTGGGTTCAGATCAAGGCAGTGACTAGAAACGGGCACTGGCTACTTACACGGGAGAACGATGCTTGAAAACTGGTCCTGTGAAATTGGACCAAGAGAGAGTCTTGGATACAAGGTTAAATTTATAATTCACTTGCATTTCAGTGTGGCTAATACTATGGGAAAAACACTGTCATCAGAAGCTCAATCTAAAGATATGGCCAACAATCTCAGAGGTGTTTGGTTTTCAATGAACAGATTGTCTTACTTCTAACAGCTGAAACTGCAGTAGCAGCCACATGACGTATTATAAAAGAAAACATCAAAAAAGGGAGGAAAGATGAGTTTGTAATGCAATTCTAGTGCATTTGATTCTGGGCCACGTTGACTACATTATTAAAGCATATTTTTTTTAAAAAAAAATATTTAGGCCTTAAGGAAAAGATAAATTTCAGTGCATCAGCTTATCATGCAATACATTTCAGCGCAAGGAATAGAAGGAGACTTTGGATGTACTCACCTGATCCAGGACAAGAGCAAATACAAACAACAGTGAGCAAGACTCTCAGACATGATGTGATATCCATTAATGGTCTGTAAGGATTATCTGTATGTAATGACAGTGCAGATTACCTAGTTTTCATGTTAGTTGTCAAAACTGAGGTAATAGGCTGTATTTTTTGGTCATGGGAAGCGAACATACTTGAAAATTATTGTTTAGGAAACAAGCAATTGGAAAAGATGATCCTCTAGGAAAACTACGCCATTTGAAAGAACAGTTGGCCAATGATCCACTCTACAAGAGCAAACCTGTAGAAAGCCTTCAAAATAAAACAGGCTCAAATTCATCTATTTCGACAATTCTAGAAAAAAGAGGGGATTACTAAACTCAATTGATACTGATTCTTAAGTTTTGACCCAAGCAAATGAAGTAATATAAAACAGTGTCCCAGAGTGAAATCCAAAGTACTAGAACACTTGGTGAAATTGGTCCCAAATGTCATCCATTTCATTATTTCACAGATGTCACACAACAAACTTGGGAGCTGACACTGTGAAAGCAATGCCAATAGCAAATGACCCCAATAACAAGAACAGAAGAAAATCCTTCTGTAAGGACAGTAAGGATATCTCATAATACTCTGTTTTAGTAGCCTTTCTATATATTTAAATGAAAGAATTATTTATAATTACACAAAAAGAATTGGTCAAGTGAAGATATGTTCATGTGCAGGAGCAGGCCAGCACTACAATTTTGTTTCTAGAACACAACCAAGCAATTCTGCAGATCAGCACATTCTGCACAGATCAACTGGCTCAGGTATTTCTGACAGGGCCTTACACTGCAGTATACATTTCATAAGAAATCATGAGAAATGGAAAAGAACAGACAGTTTTCTCTCCACAGCCAGCACTGGCCAGCACTTGGAAAGCTCCTCATTCTGAACGGACGCTGCTGGCAGTTAGAGCAGGAATATGTGACCCTGGGGCCAGCAGACACTCTGGCTAACCTACTGCCCTTGTTTAGGATGCCTATGTTTGCTCCCCAGATCTTCTAACTAAAAGTAGCTAGTGAATTATTTTTGGCATACGTGACTGTTCTTCTCAAGCTGATTTTCCATATGCGTTGCTTTACCGTTATCCAGATCTTTGCTTTTCTTGTCTCTTTCCTGTGTTTGTATTCCACATGCTTTTCTGTGATACTGCACATACCTTCTGTCCTTGCTTTGCTAAATCTCTGGCTGTTCCGCAAGTGTCAAAACCAAAACAAAAGTTTGTTAGGTCTTATGCCATTCAGTAATAAAGATGGTTCTAATTATGTATTACTTTTAAAAAGACATATAAACAATTTAGGTGAGTTCAAAATCTAGACAGATTTTTTTTTAAGTTACATATGTCCATACTATAACTAGATAATCTAATCTTAAAAACTCAACAACATACTTTTTTGTGTATGCAGCTCTGTCATTCTGAAGCTTCTCAAAATTAGTGATCCTAATCTTGCAAATTATACCATGTGGATGGACTCCTGGACAGCTCCAACTTGGATATCTTGCAACTTTTAGGTGCCTATGTTGTTCCTGGTATCACTAAAAAAAAAGGTTTTGTAATTAACATATAACTGGGGACTCAGTGCTCTCAGACAATGCTAGACTGCTCAACAAAAATTAGTTATGTGTGTAAATTGAAATAAAGACGTGACTGTCCAAAATTACTCCACAATGGGGACAAACCTGAAAATACTGGAGTATTACTAATCCAGAATACCTAAAGCATCTTTATTTCCTCCTCACTTGCAGTTTTCAGCTTGATAAACCATTGGGAAAAAACCTGTAAGATGTTTTCTTTTGGATAAGTCTAATGCCCTAAGTGGAAGCATTTCCATTTTCTGACCAAACAGGAAAAAAAGATCATTTAAACTTTGAATCTCCTCATAGTCAGCGCAGCAGCGTTACTTCACACGAGCAGCTGCCCGACCCCTCTGTGGATGTGTTGCCTCCAGGGACCGCATCCCCCCGAGGGCAGATCCCGGGAGCAGCGCGGGGGGACCCCGAGCGCCGGAATCCCAGGGGAGCTGCTCCGTGGAGGTACAGCAAGCGAACAAATCCGCCAGCAAAGCCTGGGCTGGAAAAACAAACAAACAAACCAACTTTTCTTCTGTTGGGAAATACCAAAAAGAAATATGGGGCCATTTCTGGCCGCATATTAACCTCCTTTCTGGGGAAGAAGAAGCAACCTATTGTAAAAACTTATTTGATTTAAGAGAAAAACAAATATTGGTGGTATCATCAATAAGCACAGAAGGAACATCTCTCTTTGAGGTGGCCTTTCTAAAGCAGCTGTGTTCCTTCTTATTAAAGAGTAAGGCAAAATAAACTTTTGATGAGTCATTGTAGTAATGTGGAGAAATGTTGCTTTGATTTGAGCAGACTGCACCTGAGTTCTCTGTGCTGCTGATTTGCAGGTGACAAAATAAAGGTACTGATTTTCTGCATACAGTTGCCTGTGTTCACCAGAATATGCTGAGATTTTCATGGCTGAAAACACCAGCACAAAATTTGAAGTTGAAATGTTACTAGAAGAGAAGTACTAGCTTCAGAAAGGTGTGAAGGATATTCATAGTAATATTCAAATTATTATATCATAAACTACTATATCATTCTGTTTCAAAGCAGAATGTTGTACCATGCTGGTGTAAACTGGATCACATTTGCTGTCTGAAATCTGATCTAGAATTCCATGTAACTGTTATTCAGGTACAGAAAAAATATTTAAGTAACATCTTAATGTCTTGATCTTTATAATGATGTTTTTCAGTGGAAAAAGGCTATACTGACGAATAGCACATACTGCCTTGCCTTGTTTAGAGAATATAATGCACAAGCTTGTAAAAATCATTATTTATTCAGCTTTATCTGTGAAAAAATATATAATCATCAAGAAACCTGAGTAAAAATCTGCAAGGACACAGATTGCATGTAGTGAGAGGAGACAAATAGTAAAATGAAGTAAAAAATCTAGGGGTTTATCTTCTCCATATGTAAGTAGATGCTTAATTCTATTTTAACTTGCTTTATGTTGCAGAACAGAAAATTTTATCAACTCTGTGTCACAGAGTCCTTACATAATACACAATGTGGGCATTTCAAAGAGTTTGATTTTTTAAAAGCAATTTGAATATCAGTAAGTATCGTGTAGCAAGTTTGTGAATATTCAAGCATACCTGAATTTAACAAAACTTTTACAACATAGATGTTGTTTTGCTTTCAGTGTAATTTAATAGGTCTTTTGGGATCTGCCATGTTTGAACATCTGGGAAACATCACATGTTGTCTGTTGATCAATGAGGCAACAGGAAAGGCATGATGTGACACAGATGTTAAATATGGCAATACTCCATAGACCAACTGGATCACAAATGGGAATGATCAGACTTCGAAAAATCTGATTAAGATTCATTGACGGGATTAAATTCAGCTGGGTTTTTTTTTCCCTCAGATTTCTTAACTGCTCTTATAACAGTATTATAGTGGGCATTATTGTGGTCAATAAATATTGCAAACTGGCTTATTTGGAGGTACAAAATGGTGTAACTGAAGACAAGGACTTTTACTATCAAATACTTTACAGGAAGATGAATATAACTTGCCAGATCCCTGCTGTCTCATCATGAAGATTAATGTCTACTACTGGATAACTCTGCCACTTCTCATAAAACAAAGAATATATAAAGCAAATTTATTGCATTAGTTTAAGCCTCAGTTAATTGAGTAACTGCCACTATAGTAAGAAACCCTTTTTTTTTCTCTCTCATATGCAAAAGAGAAATTGTGTCTATGAATTTCTTTAACCGCTACCCAGGAATGCCACCTCCTGGCTATATGTAGAAACACCCTTTGGGAGGGAGAGGGGGGAAACAGCTTTCATTCTGTAGTTTTCATAAAACCATTTCAATTAAATATATGTTTAAAACGTGTGAAACACAGGCATGCCTCCTGTCAGACTTCCTATCTTGCTCGTAGAAATGTAAAGGTACTCAGATATTTACTTTTCTAAAGAAACGGTGTGGTTAAAAATAATAAACACACCTGACACTGACTTTCTGTAGAAACAACCTTAAAGCTGTTGTATCTAAAGGTAGCAGCTGAATCAATATCAGGAATGAAAATCTCACCTTACTGAAGCTGACAGGACTTTTGCCATGACTTCGGTGGGGCCTAAACTTTCAGCCTGTGTTTTTTGAAAGTTGCTCTTATGAACTGGGTTCAAATTGTCAGAAGTTTTAAAGGAAACCAGACATATCTTCTGCAATTCAGTGGGCACAGGATTATAAAGGGAAAACCGGTTGTGCAAAACAATGATGGTAAAGGTTTTCAGAATCAGAGATCTCTCCTGCCCTGTGATCAGACCAGATTAACTGTTGCTTTTATTCCTTGAACTTGTCCAAAAATAGACTTGTTTGGTGTTGCTAGTACAGGAATATGTTCCTTGAAGCAATCATATTATCATGCTGCAATGGACTCCCAAATCAAAGCAAAATTATACTCTGGCTGCTAGGATGATATACAGAGAGCAGGGCAAATAAGCCTGAGAACTACTCTCACCTGGAAAGCAAATAAGAAGCATTTCTCTAGTGCGTGAGGAAAACTATTAGGGCAGACAGCAGATGGAAGCCCCTGCAATTATAGATTACTTTAACTCTACTGCATTTAGCTTTTGCCTTTTTATTTTTTTTTTTAAACGTAAATATTAGAGCTGTGTGGTCTCTTGCAGACTTAAATTCTCAAGTTCATAGGTAAAAATAATTACAGTGAGCCCAATCATACACTTAGATATTTCAGAGGGAAATGGGCTCTTTTTGGTTCTGCCCATCGGTTTCTTTACTGTGTCAAGTATAACATGGCAGAAATGGAAATGCAAGCTGCCAAATCACTTCCCCTTAATGGAGACACAGGACTGCTTTTAATTTGCCTAATCTGTGATTCTAATATTTTTTAATGTTATCAGATAGGCTGTAATTTCAAGAATTCTGTGGAACAGCATCTATTGGAAGAGGTTGAAAAATAGTGAATGCTGTTGTAGCTTAATAGTGGATATCTGACATGTTTGATTAACATTTTTGTTAAAATTAAAAACTTTCTAATACAGAAGATACAGGATGGAAATTATGAATTTTATTCTTTTGCCTTTTTAAAGTTATATTAATTGTAATGAGTTTTGATAGGCTGCAGATATGTTGTTCTTCTATAATAAATAAAAATAACATGAAGCTTTATTAATTTTCTTACTCTGTTCTTTGGAGAAAGAGAATAAAAGACAGATATTAAATTGAGATTAAGCTGTATCTCTGCTGTTCCTACAGTGCTTGTCTTTCCTGATGTGTCGTCTTGAGACTATGACCCAGGCAGTAGTACATGGAAAGCAGGTACCCTCTTACTCAATCCATCTCTACAAATGTCCGCAGAGTTTGTTGTTTCTCTTGGCTGCTTTCTGAGAAAGCCGTAAGAAGCCATTTATAACTTTGACAGTGTATACTACATTTTGACAAATATAATAAGTAAAGGAAAGCACATCTGTGAATCCTGCTTTTTTTTTTTCCTTTTTTTTTCTTTCAACTTTGACTCAAAACATTACAGGGCTTCTAAGACTCCTTAAGTACTATGCTTTTTCTTTAATGAGGGTGATTATGACCAGGGTGCCAAAGAAATGGTAGCATGTGTTGGGTGACTTTGTGGGTTTTTTTAAGAGGAAGGCAGGGTTGAGGAGACAAGTGCTCAAGGGAAAAGAATGTTCCAACGTGAAACTGTTCCATCAATTTGCTCTAATATTAGTGATACTATCTTCTATCTGTAGATGGCAGTGATCTCCCACTGCCTTCTTCAGGAGGAAAGGGGTAATGGTGATGAAATCCTAAAATTAAAAACCACTGTGCAAAGCAGATGTGGGGAAGAGAAGTCACAGGGTATGGGAAAGCATACGCTTTATTGTATTTCATTCGTGTGATGAGAAGATGTGTCCTGTCATTTAGAATCTATAAATTTCTGTACCAAAGGATTCTGACAACAAATTCCAGAATATTGTTTTAAAATTTATCTAACATTAAAACCCTTTGTTGGCTTTCTGGACTTCTTGTACACACCTTAGACACATTTCATTATTTTAAACATGTTTATTCAAATAATACCTGCTGTTTTCCTTCCAAACCCCTCTGGGTACTTAGCTACCTCCTTCATCAGTTGTTCAGCAGGTCTATTACCCATTTAAGTTTTAGCTGTTTTTCTCTTGACACTTGAATTAGTTTTCACTTCCATTCAAATAAAATGCAGTTAATAGTGTGTAAGTCTATCTGGATATACTTCAGTGAAGGGTGTGATGTGAAGCTCACTGAAAGCAAAGAGTTCTCCTTCATTTCAGTAGGCTGATGATTTTGCCTTACAAAATCTGCTGTACTTGGTGACCTGCAGAGAGCATCTTGAAAATACAACATAAAATCACTAGTTTCAGTTGTGGGTTGTTTTTATCTTAACAGTTCTGCCTGAAGAATTTCAAAAGATAATACCTTTCATGAAGATCTGACTATAAAAACTACATTTTTGAAGTTCTATTTCAAGAGCCACATGGGTTTCTAGCATCAGATTTTACATGGAATCTAGACACACAAATGCAGATGAGGTGCCTAATAGGATTTCAAACACCATCTAAATAGCATTTTAAAATTTGCTTCTGAGATTTTATAAATATCAAGGAGATTTTAGGTATTGTGGGGATGAGGATGCCTGTAATGCATGTATATGCAAAGTGGACACAGAGAAGTACCTAAGCCAGTTATTTGTTAAGAGCCATTGTTTTTAGTAGAAAGTGAATCACTGCAAAAAGAAAAAAACCCCAAAATATTCATCCGCTTCTAAGGCAGCCCAGCCTAGTGTAAACAGTATGAGCATTCGATACCTTAGAGTGACTTTGAGACATTCCTCAGCAAATCATGAGCAACTATCTGTTTCAGGTCCTTCTATTTAACACTAAGCCATTTCATTCCTTGCTACTGAAAGAGGTTTTGCAATATCAGCACACCTAATCTGCAGCCACTGGTGTTTCACTGCAGTCGAGCAGAGGCTTGTCATTAGTATGACCAGTGGCAATTTTGACCTCTAGCACAGAAAGCCAGCATAAATTACTGCGCATTGCCTAAATCCGTTTTGGAAAGCTTAGCTGGGAGTTTTGTCCTTCTGCACAGGAATATATCACATCGGTATGTTCTGGAGCAAAAAGGACACACACTCTCCATCCCGATTGTAGGCTTTCCACACTTCCCAGTAGTAAGAGAAAACCGTCTTCCTGGCATCGCTGTATTAAAGCTTTCTATACATGAATCCTTCATTTTCTCCTCTGGGTTTTGTCACCTCCTTCTTGTCGTGCCAAATGGCTTTTCCTCTTCTTTACTGACCACACTCTTCAGTTCTTTGAAAAGCAGCAGCAATTTCTCTAACTGATCTGTCATAATGCTAAACCTGCAGTTCTAAAAATGAATTTGTTCTTTTAATGCGTGAATGATTAATCTTTATATTCCATTTTCAGGAAAAGAATCCATTAATCTGTTCCCAGTATGTAGTTTCATAATATGCCCTCAAAAAAAAAAAAAAAAAAAAAAAAAAAAGGGAAAGGGCAGCTAAGGAATTGTGGACTTGTGTATGTCCTTATTGCCTATTATTTACAGATCCACACATGTCTATATCCAGACTTTCCCCTCACACCACTGGCAAGGCCCAATACAGAAAATTAATTTTCTTAAACTGTTTATATTTTCTCCCTTCAAAAAAGACTACTGTGAGATATTAAATAAAACCTAGGTTTAATATCTCTACTCATGCTCTAAATGCACACAGTAAGATCCCTTCTTTGGGAGTTACTTTTGGTCACTTCACAAAAATGTCAACATTGGAATTTTGCAAAAAACTCATTTAGTAGGCTGTTGGCTCAGTTTGCTTTATAAACACTTCCAAGACAGGAACTTGAACTCAAAGTGTGCAGGACTCAGTGTAACTCTCCCATAGCCTCCAGTGACACTGCCTGACTTGCAGTGTTTCTGTCTATCCTTCCTCCCTTCTGCTTCTCCCCATTCTCATTCTTTTGCTCGCTCTCTTCATCTTTCTAATTCATTCCACATGCCCTTGAATATGTACCATGCAAGCTGCTGTTTTGCATTCAACATTTGTTTATCCTGGGACTTATCACAGTATCTGAGATTCTCATCACTTTCACAGATTTTTATCCTCTCGAAGCCTTTGTGAAACAAGGAAGTGTATGTCAATTTACAGGTGGGGAGTGGTCACACTGTAGATTAAGTGAGGTGCTCAGAGCCCTGCTTAGCCGTGGGAGCTCTATTCAAGTATTTCTTGGCTCCTGATCTGCTGTATAGATTGAACATTCCTGTTGAACTACATCTCCTGCAGTGCACCACAGTCTCTTTTCGAAGTGAGGACAGGCCATCACTCCAGCATTTTTGGCTTCTGGGAGATACAAATTGGCTAGGGAGGTTCTTCTTACACTAGAACAGGGACATGAGACGCAAATTCAGAAATTTCAGAAAATCCCATTGCAACTTTTCAAAATCAAAATTAATGGATGAGTAGAAAAGAGAATGTGTGTGGGAATGGGTTCAAGTGTCTGTTTCCATTCCCACAAAAGAAACCAAAGCATCCTAAAAATAATAATAATAATAATTTAAAAAATTCACGCAAAGCAGATACTTTACTCATAAACAGTCACCGATCCTGTTAATGATCCAGTTAAAAATGCTGGCTTCTGAAGAAAAATCTGTAATGGCCCTAGTTGTATCATAAACTGAAAGAAAAGCACATATCTAAGATTTCATTAGAGTTATCTCGTCCTTCTCATTTCAGAGAATCTGCTGTAGATGTAGCCAGCATGGTTTTTTGCAATAAAATTCACCTACCTGTACATCTACACAGTAAGTCTCTTAATGCTGGTTCTAAATTAATTTTTTTTGAGTTGTCAAAACATAGGACTGTGCATCCACTTTTACAACTCAAAAGGGAATCTTCCAAAGCAGTGAAAGGAAGGCTCACATAAGGACTGAGGCTGGCAAGATGTGAAATTTGGGTGCCAGGTTATTAAGTATTCTGATTTAGCGGCGATGTGAAACTCCACAGTGAGCTCTACAAATAGCTTTGCTGATACTGAGGCAGTGACCTCTGAGGCTTTCATGTGACTGTGCTGCCAATGGGTTGTCTGGTCCACCGGGGTGCCACTTTCCTTTGATTTATCTTTGAGTCTGAGGAATTTTTTTTTTTTTCTGTAGTAAGAAAATCCTATTTCAAATTCATTATTAGAGTTGGCCCCAGTGGATAAATCCTAGTAACTAGATATTTATTTTCCATGGATATATGTACTGACTTTAAAACAAGCCTCATGCAGATAGATGTCTGGTTTTCCTTATTAATTAAGGGAGTTGGGGAAGGGAAGAAAAAAGGGAATATATAATAGCTCACTTACCTGAGAAAAGCTGTGCAGCTGGGTGTGATCTGTTGTATAATGCAGAAAATATGCATCTAATCAATTGTACTGTCTTGGAACCTAAAAAAAAATCGGTTTATAGCAAATGTTATTATACAAACTCAGTGATAAAATAAACATTCTGATTACTTCCACACTTTTCTGCAGACCAAATACAGTCACTATAAATGAAGTTTAAAAAAAAAAGAGAGAAAGAACAGAAAAGTAACAAATCAAATGTTTGTGTAAAACTGCTCTGGTAGTGAGCCCGTATCTCCTATTCTTGGGATTCAAACTGCTTTGCCACATGAAAATGTTTCAAAACTGACATGCAGAAAGAGCCTGCATTCTGCTGCAAGCATAACTTCCACTGAACTGTGCAAAAATAAGGCAAGATACAATGTCTACACTAAGAAGAAAAGGTTAAGTTACAGTCCTTGTAAATTTGATGGGTATTGCATAAGAAAGCCTTTTTTCAGTAAATCAGTTTAGTGCTTTTTTCGATTCAGTATTAAAAACATTGCAGAAAAATTGAAAGTTTCTACATCTATCATAGAACTGTGAAAGTAGCATTTCTACAGGCTACACAAGATACTTAAAATCTTATCAGAAATCTCATCAGGGGACTTAATCTGCCTGCTGAAATTTTGCAGAAATAGGCTTTATTGCCTCTATGCCCAACTACCTAAAGTCACCCACAAAACTAAAGATGTATTTTAGTCTGTGTTTAATGTTTTATGCAAGAGAGACAGGAAGGAGAGTAGTGTCTCCTCCACCCTCACAGCAATTACAGCTGCTGAGTGCACAGCCAGATGCTGTGCAAGGAGCAAAGTCCAGGTAGCTTCAAGAAGTGTGTTTCATGCTAAGCACTAACAAAAATAACCAGCATTAGCTGTTTGTACTCTGAATATAACGCACCTTACTGGATTTTCCTCCAAAACTGCCTCAAAAATTACCTTTTGCAGAAAGGAAATCAGCAATGCAGTCAGTTTGCAAAGGCTGGGAGTCTCCCACACCATGCTAGGCTTGAGACAATGCCAATTACTTCCATGATGGAATTTTTCCTTGTATTTTCAGCCTCTGAGCAATCCTCTTTCTCAACAGTTTTTGTTAATCTATTTTTTTTGCTTCATATTTTCATATACATAAATACATGGAAGCATTTTACTGGAGTTCCAAAGCTTCCTGAGAAGTGACTGACCTTTCTAACTCTTGTAGTATATGCACTTTATTGAAAAGTTCTCCCCTTGATATATTTTCTCTGAACAATGGAAAAAATATCTGTGTTAAGCAGAACCCCATCCAGGTATGTGTGTAAACTTGAGAGAAGAATGCAAGGGAGTTATTTATAAAGGGATGAAAATATTAAGTATTATTTATTTAGTGCCAACTATATTCTTGGTTCATATCTGTTCTTACAAGCACCACTCTGTTCATGTGTGGAAGAAGCAATTTGAAGCCACAGCATCTGAGCTGCAGTAATTTTGATATAATGGCAATGAAAAGGTGCCAGCAAAGCACCTTTTATGTGTGCGTTAAACTTAGCTTTGGTTGACAGTGTGCCCACTGCAAAACATACACAATACCTATAGGAATGATAAACAGAGCTTTCTCCAAAGAAGATTTTATTCACTTCTGTTGTAACTTAGTTATTAATTTAGTGTATAATTTAATCTATCAATTCCTTATCTATAAAAGGGATGCATCAGGGTTTCTCTGAGTCTTGTCCAGGCACATTTCAATGTCTTCTGAGAGCAGCTATCCTGCAATGGGTGTTGCTCCACCCCTGCTACTCCACAGCCATACTCAAGACTGGGGGCTCAAACTGTAACTGTAATATCCAATAGAATGTGAAACATTAATTTTATTATGGTAGCTGCAGGCATTAAGACTTTAAACAAGGAATAAAAAAATACTACTGTTTGACATATAAAGAACATGAAGGAAAGGGTTTTGGAAATGCTTTAAAATACCTTAGTAATATTTTCGGAAGCTCTAGACATATTTACAATGATCACATCTCTAAGTCTTGTAAGCCAACACCATCTTATTAACTTTTAATATATGAAAAATATGCGCTATAGGAAATGCAATGTTACTAATGAGGTAAAGATCTCCCCCCTCACAGTTATTTCCTGTCCATCTCCGTGGTAAGTAACCATGTATCTTTGTATATGGACATGTACAAGATAAGTGAAATAGCTACTTACCCATCTCCAGTCCCAGTGGACCTTGATCAGCCAGTAAAAAGGCAGAGGCCACATCAAACCAACGCTCTACAGAGCAAACCCAAAGAAGTGCATTAAGATTCTGCCCTTGTAGTGCCAGCTAGTGAGATTTTCACACATGGGGAATACTGAATAGGACCTTCGAAAGCTAAGAGATCCTGCAATCACATTTTGTCCCATTAACTAGTAGTTCCCAGTACGATAAATACAGGGAAATCTGCAATAAGAACATAGAGAAATACTCCCTGAAAATATCTCAGACTTTTAAATCACAGCAATACTCCCATTGTTAAAAAAGCACATGAAATGTATTTGCTTGTTAAACGTTGCATGAGGATAGCACACAGATTTCAAGTACTTTTCTGCAAGTGAAAGACAAATTTTTTTTCTGATATAAAACATAACCCTTCTGCAACCTAATCAAAACTGCCAGATCCCAAATGATACTGAAAAAAGGTCACATTAAATTTCGAAGGGTCATTATTAAAAACACGTGGAATGTTCCCTGCAGTACCTTTGGAATTTAATTGCACACTCCCTGGACACTCAGGGTACTCCTCTTAGGCCAGGAACAAAACATGCTGATGTTAGAGGCCACACTGAAAGCACACCCTTGCTTCCCCCTGCCCATCCTCTTGTCTCTGGCCCTCCCTACCACTCTGGCCAAACCCTAAAGTCAACCAGCACAGGAAATAGCATGATCATGAAGGAGTGCTTGAAAGTACTGTTAAAAACAGATTTTCTCAAGAGTAAGAAGAAAAACTCAAGAAAAACCATCTTAAGTGACTGATCCAAATTTAAACAAAACCCACCCAAAGCAGCAAACCAGGCAGAGCAGACCAGGCTCTGAAATAAAGCCAACTCATGTGAATTTCAGGTCAACCAATGGCTAATAGCAGCTCCACAGGGATTAGAAGCGCTGCCTTCTACTAAACTGAGCAACCCTAAATGTGAACTCACTCATCCAGTGAAGGCATGTTGAACATCTACTGGAGTGTGACGTAAATCAATACATAGAATTCCAGAGAAACTGGCAAAATTTGTTTGGCAAATGTATCCAGTAGAATATAATTTAAAGGGGTTATTCAGATCTCCCTGATACTTCCTACTGCTTCAACTTTTCTGGAAAAGCTGATTCAATACAAAATTTGTTACACTTCCAGGAGCTTTAGGTTTTCTGACCTCCAGCGAGTGGGAGGCTTATTGCAGTTTCCCTGGAAGTCTAAAAACACATCTCTTTTTGGAATGGCACATTGAGCATTTTGTCACTACACGAAGTGCAGCGCTGTCTATGCTGAAATTTAGTTTCCATAAATGAAATAACATCTGGTAAGTGCCAAGAATATCAGGGGATGTCTATCTATGCAATGTTACAGCACCCTTGCTCTAGTTTACTGATACTTAGTTTCCTAAGATTAGCCTGTTGGAACTATCTAGAGTGATATGGAGTTTATTTATAAGCTCTAGTATACCTGCTCATAATTTATTTAAAAATCATTCCAATCATTATATTATAAATCAATTAGCTTCTACTGATTTCCTTCCAATTTACAGTGAAATATCTTCTGCCTGTTGCTATTCTGCTTATTTAAGTTGAGTAAATGTCCTTTAAATCTAGTTTTTATGCTGTTGGATGATGCCCTGAAATATTTTTTCAATAACAGATTTATTATAAAATTCCCTTGAAAAGTTTAGTAAAAGGATGATGAGAAATCAATTAGGGCCATGTTGATGAATTAGGAATTATTATTATCTTAGCTTTGCTTTGAAACAAACAGAAAGAATGTGCAAGTAAACAGATGAAAATACCACCCATAAGGAAAAAAAAAACATTAAAAAGGTAGAACCGGTACTAATGTACAGATTGTTCTGTGAAATCATATTTCTGAGCTTAAGGAAACTCATTGGGGTCTGGGTCACTGGGTTAGAAAGAACTGTGTTAGCAAAAAAAAGATTATTGTTTTTCTAATTTAGTATGCTAGACAATTAGGGGAACTTGATTTCAACAAAACGTGTCTGATATTATATAGCATTCACACTGCAGCTAAAAACAAGTTAAATTCCTAACAAATAAAGGGGGAGAAATGTAAATCTGTCCTCTATGCCCTACTTCTTCTGCCTATGTACCACAGAGTAGGAATTCTGAAAGAACACAATATATAAAATGTATATATCTGGGCTCTGGAAGAGCACTACATACCACTACATAAATAAATTTTTAAAGTACAAATCAAATTTGCTTTTAATCTCCCTTTATGCTTCTTATTAAAAAAAGGAAAATTTGAAGACTTCAAAAATTAATGTAATGAGATTGTAGAGAAAAATAAGCTCACTATAAAAGACTCAGTTAAACTTCGAAATATATAGCTAAAAGTCCTGAAATATTTTATGGTTCACCACCAAACATAAAACAACAACACAGAAAAACAACAGCAAACACACTCTGCTGCCTTAACAACCAAATCTGTTCACGTAAAATAATCCCATGCTATGAGTGCTACACTGGATTAATAGAGATGAAAATCAACAAGTTCCCTCTTCTAGGCAAGAATCCCTTGTAGCTCCATGCTAAAATCCATTGCAAAGAAATTAATACTCCCAGAAGAAAGTTTAGATGGCATAACAGTAGCATTGTAAGGACGTTTGAAATAGTCTGGAATGGAAGTTTATTCCCAGGGAGTAATACTGGGTATTCCTACTGCGCGGAAGGCTCTGACTTTGATTACCTTGTATTTGGATTGTGTTTTACTTTGCAAGACTCTCTGATCTCGCAGTGAATGACTACAAGCATTATTAAGTGTTAAGGATGATGTGATATTTAACCCATCTTGTAGTTGGGGAATATGATCTATATTTTACCAGTGAAGGGATTGAGACACAGACTGGTTAAAGGGTTTGACCTAGACAGTTCTTCAGAAATGCGTACTGAATATCTGTCTCAGGTTTCACAGCTGTGCCTTACCCAAATGCTTTGTCCCTACCCGGTGTTCAGACCACACCTCACTGACAGGGTGTCACAATACTCTTCTGTCCAGAGTTTTACCCTAAATACATGTGAAATTACAGGTAAAATTCTCACTTTTTGAGTTGGCAGAGACAATTTTGTAAGGTATCTTGCCTCAAAATTTCATTCACTGATTTTTAGACTTTTTTTATCTTTGCCCTAGAGTGGAAGACAATCCTACTTCAGTATAAATTGCTACACAGGAGAAAAGCAATAATTTCTCTTTCTCTTTGCATGAAATCACCTCTGCTTGGATATTCAGATACAACTGCTATATACTTACAGGCCCAAATAAAACTACTGATATATTTCAAACAAACTGGTAAATTTTTTTTAATGTTGCATGTATAGACATGAATCAGATGCACGGGTAGTTCTGCTCACCACAGGTGAAAGGCTGCAGATGGGTGTATGTTTTAAAGCACTGAGATTATTGAAAAAAACTTACAAAAATTTCATCTCTCACTAGATCAAGTCTGTGACCAACAGGGTGAAACTGAAGGCATTCACCTTCTGCAAAGCTGCAGGGACACAATCACTAATGAACGATCTGGTCCCCCTTGGGCCGCTGGGAGTTTTGCAGTAGCCCTCACCAGGGTCAGCATTTTTTGATTTCTCTTTTCTTTGGTAAGATCCCCAAAACCTTACATATTTTGATATAAACCCATTCCTTCTGCATCATCTGACTTCTGAATCAGCCCCTCAAAGAACACTGCATTGGCAGTAGGTACTGTGCACAGAATAATCTTTGTTCTCTGCCATATGCCCCATGTGGTATTTTAAAAAATGACTGATTGCTGCATGATTGTTCTGTTTTCCCCTGTAGCTCTTGGGCTATATATCTTCAGGTGTGTTAAGGTACCATGGTACAATGCCAGACTAAAATTTGCCTTAAACAAACTCCCAATAGCTCTGATATCACTTTTAATTTATATTATAATTTCTAAATTCTAGTTGTTCCCTTGTGACTTTTTTTTTTTTCCACAAGCACATCTGGATCCGAGAAGCAGTTCTATGCAGGAAGCAATCATGTGTATTAAATGACACCCTTCTGTGGGACTTGTGTCTCAGTGCAATCTGACCTCTTTCACCAGAGTGGCCAGTTGAGTCCCACGGGTTCTGGGCAGTTCTTACTGTTTTACCTAAAGCAAAAAATTCCTGGGAGTGTCCACAAATCTGAACCGGCATCTGTTCTTTTCCTGTTGATTCTTCTTTGAAAATATAAACAGAATGTTAATTACATTGCCCTGATTTTATCCTGCTGCTCAGTTTGTTTCCTTTTAACTTTTGAATCTATTACCACCTGCCAATTTGTCTAATCCTCTATTCTGGCAGATGGAAGGTTTTAGCTGAGATTCCTGCAATGATCCTGAAGGAAAATGAACCATATTCCACTAGGTCAACAAGACTCAGAAAGACAAATCTGAGTCGTGTTACAAACACTGCTTCATCATTTGCAAAAATTGGAATCTACATACAGAAACTTAATTCATAATTTTGTTCATGGGTGCATTCAGAGGAGTTTTCAATCTCTGACATGAAAGGAAGTAAGTCACCAGATTTGTGCCTCCAATACTTTCAGTGCCCTTTTTATTGTTGTCGTATTTTGTTCTTAAATGATTAATAAAACAAAACTTCAGATAATTTGGAGATTCTTCCCTAGTTCTCAGCACACACAGAAGAAGAAAGCTGAATCAGCATTTTCACACGTGCTTAACTCCATAATTATGGGCTATGCTAAATTAGAGAGCTGTGCTCAGGTTTCATATTACAAGGATTACTTTAATTCTATACAGAAAAAAAGAGAATATTTTACACCATATTTTAATAAATAATTAATATTAACCTGCATCTATTAAATAAAGGTTCAAACTTGCACAGTGCCGTAAGCTCCCACTGGATGGTGTTTATCAACTTGCAAAATCAGGACCTGGTACAATGGTATTTGGAGAGCACTTCTGTTTCATACTGTGCCAGTTCAATATTGCTAACTACAGGTGTTTAAAAAGCATGAAATGGTCCATCAAATATCAAAAGATTAGCTTTATGCTTGCCAGGTCTTTAAAAAATAAATAAATAAATTTTAGGCTCTGCTTATTTGCCTTCTGGTTTTTGATACTCTAGGGTTCAGCTGGCTCATATTTTCATGTTTTATCTCTAACCATAAAGGCGAGAACTCTTTTTTGATGGAAGCTAAAGTTTGCATCTACTCACTAGCCTGAAGGAGCAGACTTTAGGACAACATCAAATATCATTAACGCTCATGGGAAAATCATGAAAATGGGCTATGCTGGTTGATAACTTACTAATTTACAAATTTTAGTAATAGGCATTGGTGCTTTGAACTAGTGATGTGAATTAGCCAGGTTCTACCACTTACTTAATAGTCTATGTTCCTTGTGGCATTGAAATTACTGTGGTTTAGAAACAGCTGAACTACTCTACAACTGAACACAATGCTGCTTGCCTTGTGAATCTGGAACTGATTTGCTCGTAGAACAGTGGGGGTTTTACATTTTATGCTGGAATGGAAACAGGATTTTAAGAGTAGATGGAGTATCTTTAGACTCATTATTCCAGTTGTTTCAATAATGAAACTGCTGGTTCCCCTTCCTTTTACAGTTCCTTGCCTTCAACAAGAAGCTCCACAAGGTGCAATTTCATGCCCTGGATTTTCATTGTTCGCGATTCAATGGATGGGACATAGTCAGAGGTGCTTTGTGAGCCATTTTTAAGATGGAATTGTAAACCCCTGAACATATACGTATTTTGCCCTGTCTTAAATACAGGAGCTACTGAAACACGTGAAATGGCATAGATTTGTTGGAGGAATGAATAACTGAGTAGACAAGAACTAATACACACTTGGCCTCTATTGTTGATATATCACAACATTGTTCCAGTAATGAACTTCTCCAAAGAATTAAGAATTCAATTTGAAGGCTCCTTCCCCTGTCATTTTTGCATCTGGCTAGATTAATTGCCTCAAGAACTGAAAACAAATATAAAGATCTAAAAATTTTGGACCCATTTTTTACCCTGTGTGCTGTGAGAAGAGTAACTGAATTATTTTCTTTCATAAACTGATGTAGGGATTTAATTGGCTGTTGGGTGACGTAAAAAATAAAAATTCTCATTCTATACCTCATACCTTGCAACCTATGAATCTGTCAGTTCGAATGAAGCTGCCATGGTAATCACAAAACAAAATTAGATGAGGATGAAGGGGAGAACCTTTTTCTCATTATCTTTTTAAGGCCTCTTGTGTTGCTAAGTGGGTATAGTAAGTAGAGAAGAACTACACATAAACTCACCTAATATAAACATGGTGCTTTTATAAATTGTACTAATAATAACAAAATGCATTTCAAATTATGCATTAATTAAATGCCTAGATAGTCTCTTTACTGTTGCATTCACTTTTACCCACTTTTCGGATTAACAAACTGCCATGCTTAAAATTACAATTGAGGTCCCATATCACTATTTATGTACCTCATACAGTGACAGTGCTTTGTAAAGCAGTGTCAGTATATATTCCTCTATTGATAGGTGTAGTATATTTGTTTCTAATGGTCTGTAATTACTATTAGCAGCTGAATAAGCAGCAAAACACTCACCCAATAACATGCAAATATTTAATATTTTAAATATTAAGTGTTCTAAGTATCAGTGACTGAAAAGCCTGGTATATTCAGTTCATGCAGAATTATTTCACTGAGGAATGAATAACCTTGCATTCAGTTCCCCTAATTGCCTCTGCTGGAATCCCTGGCTTTGCAGCCAGACAGCTTTAGCAAAATGTGCCATGGTCCATCACTGTATTCACATTGGAATTTCTGTTAATATCCATTGTCTTTTGTTGTTTATTTCATACTACCTATGCTAACATGATTATAAGTAATTTTATATGAGTATTGTATTAGTAAGATTTATGCTTCCTCACACTATTATAAAATGTACATTTGTTCTTTATAAGAAAGTAGGACACTTTAGAACACTTCTGTTTGCATGAAGTCAGCAGTAGTTTGTAATGGGCAGAATGTAGGTTTGAGCTTTTGCTTTAGCAAACATTAATTACACAGGTATTTCCTGCATGAGGAATTACTCCCTCAGAAACATGGATCTGTGTTTTGACAGTCAGTATTTTTAAGAATTTGTATTTTACTTTCTTAACCAAAAAGGATTTTTTTCCCTCAAAGTTTATTTATTGCTTGGTTTTTCACCCCCTGAAGTACATTCCCAAGATTTTGATTTTCAGTCTGGAGTCCTACTGGGTTTAGAATTTCACTGAATATTTGAGAAGTGTCATGGCCGAGGAAGGCTTGCAGAACTAGACACTTCTAAGCACAGAAGTATTTTTAGTTGCAAATATTAAAAAAATGCACTCGCAGCTGTTCACAGAGCAGTGATTGGAGTGGTTGGAGTACTGGAGAACGCTGATACCTTGATATGTTTATGAGTGTAATGTAGCTGTGCTTCAGGCAGAAATTCTTCAGAAGAATGAGGAAAAAGAACATGAAGTGAAACTGTTTAAATTTTTTAAAAAAGGAGTTACTCTTGCTTTTGTTTTTTAAAAGAGATACATAATAATGGATTTCATATACGTATATACTTAAATGGAAATATATTTTCATTTGGGTACACTGTGCAATTCTGCTTTTATTAAAATTGTCTCAAATAAATGCCATAACATGAGAATTACATATGATACTGGTTTAGAATTGATTTGTTTCTTTTTCTTCATACTGCTCATGATTATCAAGCTGCCAATTATGCACGTTGAAAAAAATGAGTGTAAGAACACAGGCAAAACTAGATTTTCCAGGGGGCTTAGAGAATGTCATCTGCATGTCGACTTGTCCAATGCCCCTTTCCACTTTCCCTTTGACCCATCTGAAAGGAGTACCTGCATTTCAGCATAAATGTGTTCTGCCAAACCCACCCAACCCCAACAGAAACCTCGTTGTGCATCTGATCAGTGTCCCACCAAGCCCAGCAGCCCTTCTCCCAGAAAAGCCAGTATTGACTACAGGGTTTTGAAGCCAAGCAATTGATTTCAGTCTGGAAAGACCTCCTGAACTGAAGCTGGCGGTTTCCATGCAGTCTTAGAAAAGCTGGTTTCAGACTTCAGAGATTTAAGACATAGCAGTTGGTTCAGAGAATTGTGTTAATGTTTGGGTACTTTACACAAATAGAAGTCTCAAGTTTAATTTATTTTTACTTTTTTTTTTGTTTGATTTCTGCAATACCTGCTTGGAAGACATCATGACTGCCAAGACTAAGCACTGATACTAATTAATAGCTTCCAATGCAGTATACATCAAACACTGCAGCTAAAGAAAATCTTCCAGTTTATTTGCTTTTATTTCAGGAAGAGAACACATAAAATAACTGAACCCTGTAAATAAAATAAAATTATAAATTAAGATAAAATACCACCCTTTTTCTTTTTCTCTATAGCCTCATGCATTCCTTTCAAACATGAAATAACTTCTGAAGGAAGGATGGCTGTGGTGAAAATCAATATTTTTCCTCTAGCTGAGCCTACTTCAGAGAAAAGTCAGATCCTGCCTATGCCCTCTGCTTGCATCTAAAAATTTTAGGTTTCATTCCCTGTGGTAACTATCATAACTATACAGCTACTTCATACAGTATATATTGACTTTGTAAACTGTGGTTGTTCTCTGGTGCGGGGATCAGTATTCTGGACTGAGCATTCAAGTGTGGAAACAGGAAAAGTCTGACATGTTATTAGATGCATCCTTACTCATGCTCTTTGTAAGACTTCCTACATATCCCTGGATAGAAAATCAATGGTTACGTATGAAGTATCTGTGGTTACCTATTGGAAAGCAGCAATATGCTTCTTGAGTTTGTGAAAGAATCTTGGCTTTCTTATTTAGCAATGGAGGACGGTAAAGACAAAACCAAAGTTGACTGAAGAATATAATAATCCTTAGGTTATTGCAAGAAGCACCAAAAGACACAATGAGCAGGAAGAGAAGACCTGCATACAAACAGTCCCACTGCTAACTACAGCATAAAGGTTTGCCTTTGAGCAGAGTAGAATCTACTGCAAAATCTTCTGTAAAACAAGAAAAAGTTAATGAGGTAATATAACTAAAGCTTAAAGAAAAGTACTGCACAGGAGAAAATTAGAGAGAAGAAAGGTTAGAGAGAAGAAAGCAGTTATTAATAAGTCTCAGAACTTAACAGAAGCTATGCACAGTGTTTGCACTATTCTAAATCTAAAAAAAAATCATTAAACAATATAATAATGCTTCAGTAGAATATTTAGTTAGAAACGGGGCTTCCTAAAATTATCAAATAAGAGATGATTTCCTGCTCCAAAGAGCTTCCTATCTAAGTGTCAGTCAAAAGAGTCAGACAAAAATATATTGCTAAGTGGTCAGTCGGGTTTATTTAAAGTTCTTAAATCAAACTGGTCTCAGCATCTGCAGGTTATCATGTACCAGCACTGAGCTCACATGTAATTGTCACAGAGTTGGCAATTACAGCTTTCCGAGACAAGGTCTACTCCCTCACATTTCAGATGCAAAAACAAAGCCGAGTATGTGCCCTTACAAGGCTGTAGTGTCTAGTTGAGGAATCACATCCTAATAAATATGATAGGCCAGATTCTGCCCCCGGTTATGTGCCTTTGTCAACTCACTGACAACATTAACTACAAAATAATATAATGTGACACAGAGATTAAGCATTTTTACAGCTTAGAAAGCAGAGAGCTCACCTTAGAACATCCAGGTATTCTAGGCTTAAAGTACTTGTATCTTGCAGCTGCAAAATGTTCTTTCTGTGGAGGATACACATTACATAGCATGCAGGTGGCAGTCATATCCTATCACTATTGTAAAAGCAGTTTATTAAGCATACACAGTGTGACAGGGAAATGGAAGATAGCCAGGAATTTGATCTTACCTGGTGCTCTGTGCTGCTGCTTCACGGTCTCTTGCCATGCTCAGAAGTCCTATGCTTTGTATTTGCTTCAGGCCTAGAGCGTCAAAGTCTATCAGTTCTTTTACAAAGCCACACAGCATCAGTATGACATGTGAAACTAGCCAGTTCTACAGCTCTTTACACTTCAAATGTTTTCATGATATTGAGCCTTACAAGAAGAAATGTCAACCCAGCCTGATCTTTAAGCCTTTCACCATTGAATCAACACACGTGTGTCACAGATATTTAACAGTAACTGTAGAGATGGATGAACGAGTTTGTGGAAAATCCTGACCCAGCATGCATTTGCTCCAAAAGCCCTCCCAACCCTCTCTGAAGTTCCTGTCACATCAGTGGAGTCCTTATTTCTTTGTTACTCCTTCCTAATCTCCTGGTCATCACTCTGTTTGCTGCTGATGTAGTAAAACCACATCCATCATTGTAACCAAACCCTTTAGCTGAGTCTACACAACTTAATTATAAACCTTCCTTTGGTAAGGTAGACAAGCAAATACCTACTGTAAGGAACACCAGACACCCTGCTGAAACAAGCAACACATGCCAGAAGTGAAGAATGTGCCTAAATACTCTGCTGTACTTTTAATCTTATATAACAAGCCATTTTTTCACAGAAAGTAGATTAACTCTGTAAAGGAGGCAGGAAGAGGAGTCAAGTGTTTTGGGAAGCATGGGCCATCAGTGTATTTACTGTCATTTCTCTACATTCTCTATTTTACCATTCCATATCTTCCCTTTTCCATTACTTTTTTTTTTCCCCAGGTTGCTTTCCCCTTTATTTTCTGCTTCTCTGATTTTGCTTGCAGACTCCAGATCTTATAAGGACTGTGCTTCATCACCTTTTCTTGTACAGAATTAATTTAGTACTTATCCATTATTTTGTGTTATTCTGCTTTAAATATGTGGGTTCCTCTGCCCAAGCAGGAGCAAATGCTGGCAAGCACCTTGTTCTCTGTGGCTGGCAGGGTGTAAAGCCTGTCACTCTTAATTGCCACCACAGACAACCTTTCAGCCTGAGGTTTGAAGTTCAGTCATGAGATATCTGGTATTTCCCCAGCTATTTGCACATGTTTTAACTGAAGACTGTGTGTATGTGTATGCAGGCATGGGTCATTACACAAAGTGAAACCACCAGCTTGTGTGTCGTAGGCCACCGAACAGCCACCAGCTGATAATGACTCTCGGTTATTACTAACCAGGGTCAAATTCATGCCAGTGACCTAGAAGAAAAGGGCTCCATATCTCATTGCTAACATTCTGAGCTCTCCAGTCCCTCTGACTACTGCATTCAGGTCTTTAGGTTAAAACAAGTATATCAGTAAAATGTATGTGTGGTATATGACCACATTAAACACCATCCAGAGAGTGAAATTCTTCCACTCACAATCTGATAATGCATACAGATATCTTCTTATACAAAACAGCTAAAAAAACTATCAACTAGGAATTAGTATGATAGAGAAGCATCTCAAGTCTGTTGAGTGAATAATAGATAGGAATCCCTGAATACTTACTTGATAACCCCTAACTTTTCTGAGTGAGTCACTGTGATGTGCTCATTAAATAAAAAAATTCATAGAAGCCCCTCAAGTGCATTTTAACAGAAGAAAAGGCATTTCAAACTCTTCATTAAGTCATACCAAGATAAAATGTAACGTTTAAAGACATTTCTTTTTCTTAACTCCTAAGACATTGATGGAGTGCATTTGCAAATATCAAAATAGGATCCCATTATTCAAAAATGGGATTTTAAATTATTTTCTCCCATCTCTGGTTCTTGTGCAATATTTTGGTTTTCTATTTTGGGATTGTAAGTAACTGTTGTAAGGTCTCAGGATATTTAGACAGAAAGGACTCAAATGTGAAGGATACCTTTAATGTGATAGTGATCCAGCAAAGAAATTGCAAAATGCATGCTTCAATTCAGTTAAACTGCTAATTGCCAGAACACATTTTAGGATTTAGTTCTAACAGATCTAGGAATTCGAGGTCTTTAAAGCCTAACTAATTTAAATAAATGTATACACTCAGCTTTTTACTTTCCTTAAGATGATAAATAGTACAGAATCATGAATTCTAAGTTCTTTCCCACGTTATCTGTACTGCCATATAAAATATTTCCAATGTAAATGTTCTAAAGTTGACAAGATACTCATTAAAGAAGGAGAACTCATAGCCCCTAGCATAGCAGTTATGCCACCCTTTTATTTTTTAAATACTAAATCCTAAAATCAGGCTTAGTATGTAAGTAGAGAAATTAATTTTTAATATTTTGGTTTACTATAGATTTGGATAATTTGGTTTGTGAAGAGCGCATTATTCAGCTATTTATTTGGGCTTTTAGATATATTCCTTCTGTAGCAGGCTATTAGCCACCTTCAGTGCAAAAAATGTGTTGAAATACTGTGTCCAAATTAATTCATTTGCCTGAAAGGGAGTGGGAGGGGAATAGTGATAGTAAGAAAACTCTTTATGTGTGTTGTTCCAGGCATGATAGCAGCCTTGCCAAATCCAGGTGTTCAAAAACCAGAAGACAGTTCCCAAAACACAAAATTGGATCAAACATCACAAGATTAATATCTGTTTGTTTTTCTTTTGATTTACTTTATGGCTTCTGAGATTTAATTTTTAAATGAAAGCGGAGATTCTTACCTAACCACAGAATTTTGGAAGCTGTGAGTTAAAGAAAATTATACTGAGAAGTTCATCTGCTTCTGCTTTTGCCCAGTTCATCTACTCATGCTTTTGCCCACCCTCTGCTGCTCAACGTCTACATGAGCTGCACCACCTGGATTCCCCAGCACACTGTGAACCCCTGGGCCGCCAGTTAATGTACCATCAAGCATGCTCTGTGCTGAGGAAGTGATGCAAATGAAAATTAATGGCCCAGTGATTTTGGTCCTGCAGGAATTCAGGAGCAGCAGCACTATCCCGAACCTAGTGTGATTACTTGAGTTATTATAGTATTGGATAACATAATTATAGTAAGTGTGATTGCTCGGCTTATTCAGAGATTTCATTGTACTTCTTCTGCAAAGGACAGTCTGTGAACTCTGAGTCTAAATTTCACACATTTGAATGATTTTGCCTCTGCATAAACTAAGCTGAAGGAATAGATGCATGAAATCTCAGAGACTGCCCATGAGTTTAATATAAGCACCTACAAGTTTGTGATCAGCCTATGAAGATTCCACTGCATATCTCCACAATGTCAAAATTTTCCCCTGGATGCTTGTGTAATTAGCCTTAAAGACTGTTCCAGATTCAAAGTTATTTCATGATGCAGAATGTGGAAGGAGAGGTAATGTGAATATGCTGACACAAGCAGGTCTCCTTGACCCATTCCTGGGATGGCATTATTTACAGTGTTTAGGAAACTATCTGATCTCCAAATCTGTATGTCTCCTTCAGTCTAGTGAGTACACACCTAAACAGTGCAGCAGTCTAGTCTAGCACTCAGAAAGCATTACTTTGTTCCTAACCTGATCATCCCAAGCTTATGCAACTGTGTTTTCTGTCTTTCCCACTAACTTTTGAATCTATTGGCCAATCTCAAATAAATTCGATAGAAGAGCAGAGATCTCCAAGATATTAAGTTCTACCCAGCTACATGAAACTGATGACTAGATAGATGACTGGCCTCATTAAGAGTAAAACTGCAACGTGAACTTAAAAGTTCTGTTTTGTCTGGCTCACCAGCTGGACAATCAACACAAAAGCAGCCACAGGACATGCTGCCTCTTGCCTAGCTAGTAATTAGGTACAGCAATGAGACCTCAGGATACTGTGTATGGACAGCAAGAGAGGACAAGAAAGCACAGGTGAAATATTTGAGGTTCTGGATAGAAGAATCATAAGGTACATGAGAGGAAGCAGCTGATATTAATATTGTGGAGCCTTACAGAGACATAAGATTGAAAGACAAATGTGTAGGCGTTGACTCATGACAACATTCTTTATCACCATGAAGGTGTGTAGTTGGTGGTTATCAATACTGTGCAACTCTTCCTTTTTGAATTTTGAGACAAGAATGCATATCTGAGAATCAGATCTGTTAGATGCTCAGTCAGAGGTCAGTGCATCTATATTCAACTGCAGAAACCAAAAATGGCACGAGTGAGAGCTAAGACAATATTCTCCACAAAGCATTTATACCCTAAACCAGACATTTTCCGTGGTGTTCTTTAAAGGCAAATCCTGCACTGACTGTGCTATGTCAACCCTGCTACAAACTGTACCGTTGCAAAGATGTAACCAAGAACAGGACTGGGGTTTAGAACAGTTTGCAAGTGCAAAAGAGGGACTTTCCACTGGCATTCACTGTGTTGGACATCAAATACACAGGTGGTATAAGTTACCTTCTAGGTTAAACAGATGCTTCAAGCTACAGTCATCACCTATCCAGGTATTTTAAGAGAGTCAAACAGCATCTACCTGATGATCATAGAGCCATAGTGCTCCATGATAACATAGATGTAAACACTATGGAGCTTAATAGCTCTTCATCAATATGTGACTAGATTAACTTATTAAGGTATTTGTTGTATAACCTAAATACAGGGGTCACAAAGAGAAAAATAAATTCCCCTCCTCAACTAGTAAAGCACTGTGCATTTGCATGTTACTCTTTGCTCTCTGGCAATTGTGGATATTCTCTTCATGACCTCTAGTTGTTTGTTTTCAGTGTGCTGAACAGAACTGAGGAAAATGTGGTAAGATCATATAGGTGAAGTTACCTTTTCAGTTGTTACCCTTTCTCATCAAAAGTTCAATAAAATTCTTCCCAATAGAATAAGGAAAAATATAGAACTGTATTCTTTTTTTTGCCCAAAGACCCCAGGATGCAGATGAATGGCAATATGAGGAGAAGAGCCATCATAAAGGAAATGGTCATGCATGGGGTTTCTTCTGAAAATAGTTCTACTGATTTTGAGTGGGGCACCCAAGCACAAAACTGGCTACTGTAGTTTCTGAGTGCTCTTGAAAAACATTTTTGATACATGTCATGCTTTGGTAGACCCATTATACTACATAACTAAACAACAGGGATACTTCTCTTATGATGACTTAAAAGAAGTTATCATCATGCTATTTTCTCTGTGTAAAAGGAAAGCAATGACTGTACAAATACTTCAGCATACGGCAGGAGAATAAAGGCAGGAGTTTTGATCTACATCTCTGACTCAGGTTCATGAATTCATTAACCTCAGTGGACTCATTCACCTGTGTTTTCAGAGTAAAAACTATTCTCAGTGAAAGATTAGTCTGCAAATGGTACCATTTCCCCAAACTCGTGGCTGACAAAAGCCATTTCATTGTCTGGTATATATTAGAGTGCCGTGAGGGTTGCTGTGAATTCAATCCCTCTACCTATAACCATCAAAGGACTGATGCTCCAGCTGGAGATCAATAGCCATGCACACCAGTGACACTGCTGGAAATGCTGTATAGGAAAAATTCTTATACAAGAGGAATCGACATCTGGAGGTACCTAGGAACTCTCTGTTCCTTTGCACCCCTGGAACAACACATTCTGCTCAGAGCTTTTGAGCAGGAATTACCCCCTGATTAATTTATTCATCTCTGTATTTCTACTGGGTTCATCAACAAGATAACTCGTTAAGAAGTGCTTAGCTGCTTATTCAGTTGAGCATTATTATTGCCATCAGCATTTCTCATGGATCTTTCAGTGAATTTACAATTAACCAGTGCACAGCTTGAATCAACAAAATCTTGGCATGTACCAATAGCAATGGGGGACAGGTCAAAATCAACAACATTAAACAAATATCACTACCACGCACAAAAATCTATATTTTTCCAGAGCAGAACAAAAAGCATAACCTACCTGTTTCTTTCTATAGTCCATTAAGTTATATCTACTGTACTTCCCTATAATAAAAATACTATCTGGTAACACTTTCCCTAATAAATAGCAGTGCCCTCAACAATCTTTACTGCTATAAATTCAATGCCTGTAAAGAACTTAAGAAAACTAATCATGCTGTAGCTTAAACACTGGTAGCGGCATCAGTCACTTCAGAACTGGTTTGCGTCTCCTCAAAGTGTGGAGCACCACTCAAACTCAGCACAGTAAGGCTGACATGGTTTTAAAACTTTTGTGTATGTGTAGGGAAAAAATAGATCAGCCTATCCCACCCACAGCTTATATATTGTTTTCTTGAGAAAAGTTCAGCTCACACTAATAAATGTTTAAATTTTCAGGCTCTTTTCTAAACTGTATTAAAGTAGATCATATTCTGACATATTTGCTCTTGGTGCTTCCTGGTCCTTGAGTGTTATTTTTGATACACAGCTGCAGATTTCATTTATGCAATCTCAGTGTTTTGGGTTTGCATTAATGAACTCTGTTAGAAGTAATCACCTGCCTTTTGCTTTTCTACATCTTGATCTTGTAGATTAGCAGCATGAAACAGAAAATATTGACACAGAACTACTAATGTAAGTGATTTTTGTCAGAAAGTGGGTTTTTTTGTCATCAAGAGCCATTGATCTCTTTCTCTGCAATGAATTCCTGTTGCTTTCTAGATTGTGACAATCAGGACTTGTCAGGACTACCATGTATAAAATATTTGTGCCAGTCTTTTGCCAGCTGGCAGTTCAAACCAACGTAGCTCATTGTGAAAATGTTTTGCCTGGATTTTAAAATCAGATCTAGGGTTAAACTAAAGATTGTACCAACTGTATGTCTTAAATCCATTCATTCCATCTGACCTGCAAGTACACATCTGCTGCATGTTAGCCTTACCCTGCTGTCTGACAGTGGCACACATTTGAATCCTCATCATTTTGATTAAAGACTTAGTTTTGTTAGGATGTCATGTACAGTATATCAAAGGAGATCAGTAACCAGTCTGAAAGTCAGATGACAAAGAAAACAGTCAGCACATGCACAGTTAAGCAGAGTTTCATGAAAAGAAGGCTTAACATAATGAGTCATAACTTGGAAAAGTGTCTGTAAGTGGTCTCAGTACTCCAAGCTCATAGTGGACAGTTTAGGATTTTAGAAACGGTTTCTAAGTACAGACAATCACAAGAGGTGTGTTGTCATGGGCTCTGTACTACTCTGAGTACAAATTGGTTATCTCTGATCATCAAATTGTACAACATTCAGATTTAGGACAGGCAAAACACAATATATTTCAAAACACTTGGTAATAATATTTTTTAAGTTTTGGAGATTTGTCCAGCTGTTCAGTAAATTAAGGTAGAATAGAAAACCACCTTTCCTTTAATCAATGGATAATGAAGAGCATTTGTCTCTTACTTATAAGACTATCTAAAATACTTACTCTGTCTTTGTTCAGTAAAAATATTATATTTTGCCTATCACATTTTAAAAACCTGCTGGTCAGCATTCCTGACTGATTTCTGGTTTAAATATCTTAACGTATTATGTTTCCTATTTGTCTTTATTATTGTATATATAAGTGCATCTGTGTCTGTGCATCAAGATCATTATTAATCATAGCAATGGCAAGGGGAAAAAAAGAAAACTTCTAAGCCCACTGGAAGAGCAATAGCGTTCCAGTAAGTTCCAGGTCTGCTAGGATTAAGGTTTTGGCTGATCTGAGCCACCTGTTCTTCAAGTGAATACAAAAAGATGTGAGTGCAGTTCCTGAAGAAGAGAGCACGGATTAGCTGGTCTTAGGAAAAGACAAATCCAGATATTTGCTGAGCAGAAATGTCAGTGTTAGCTGCCAATCCTAGCAAAACAAAGTTCAGGGTGTGCTGTTTGTAACACTTTCTTTGATGGTTACCTCTCTACATGTCTATGTGGCATTTAAAAGCTAACATTATTTATGTAAGCTCTTTTATACATATACTTTTTTTTTTCTCAAGGTATACAGGATAATTGTTTAGAAATCTTTCAGCTAACTTTAAAACTTTATTATTAAATGAACCAAATTGTTTTTAAAACAAAAATCAGGTTTTTTAAATGATTCACCAGTTCTTTTGTTTATATCACTCCAAGATTTCACAAGTGAGTAATTCATAGTCACTTGAGCTGTCCACTGAAGGATCAGGCTTCCATCCAGTGTACATATGGCACTTGTGCCTTCAGGCTTAGGGTTTTAAAGCCTGTAAAAAATGCAGTCAGGCATAATGTGGACTACCTGTGACCAAGAAACACGTGCTCATTAAAGAACACCTCTGCAGGAGAGGAGCGGCACTGAGGCTGGAAAAGCTGCAGCAGGGTGGATTTCCTTGGATCACTGTGTTAAATGCATTTGGAAGGCAAAAGAGCACAAGTAGAAAGATATTACAGGAACACTCCTACTAAGTGGAAAATGCTGATCTTGAACATATGATCAATGTATTTCCCAGGTTTCCTTTTAAAATCATCTGTGTTCTTTTAATGCACCTAAAGGCATCCTGTGTTGTATCCTCTGCACTGACACCACCAGAAAATTTTCCATGGTATGCTAGTATTTGTGCATGATCTTCAGCAGGAAGTTCTCCTTTGGTCTCGTAAGCCATGTGCTATTTATTATAGAACTAGGATAGGAGCAGTTATTTTCCCAAGCAATTATGTGAATGGGGACCACGAGCTCTTTTGACTTTCAGTAAAATTCACCTAAAACATTTAAATATTTTGAAAATTTCAGTTGCTGAGATTTAAACAAGCTTTTAAAAGAGCATGAACACAATCCTATACTTAATCTTTATGAAATAAATATTTTATTTATTTCTGATATTCAATCCCTTTGTATTTTAGACCAGGCTTTAAGCAAAGATAACTTTTGCTTACTGATTTGAATTCATGAGAATTTGTAAGCATTAATTCACTAAGACAGTAATAGTTTCACTGTGATTTCCTTGTAAAGACTTACTGAATGTCTTCACAGTCATAAGAAAATGAGGATTGCTACATTGGTGAGACGACCATATCATAAGTGATTTTGACTTGTCTTGTACATTTCACTGCCCTAAAAACACCTCCAGTATCTTATCAGACCAGAATCTACTGATTCATGGGATGGCTGTACTAACTTATTTTTCTGTTTGTGCTTTTTTAAGCTCTGTTAAATCATTCTCTCTGTCTTCAGTCACTTGATTAAACTTTGGAAAAAGAAAAATTGCTCTTATTCAGCATAGTTTTCTTTACAGAAAATTGCAAAAGAATAAAGGTGATCTTTACTGCAATGGACAGCATCAAAAATTATAATACAGTTTAGGCTCCTATTCACTGTACATTCATTAGTACTTTTCCTTTCCTCCTCAAGTTTTTATTCCTTCATAGTGACCAAAATCAGATGTCTGGTATACTCCCCCAAAATTGTTTTTTTCAGGATTTTCCTTTCCCAGGCCATTTGACAGGTTTTGTGGAGAATATATTTTTCATATGTAAAATATTTTTAAATATCATTGAAATCAAAGTGATTTTGCTGTATGAATAGATAGATTATAGATATACAGGTTATAGTAACAGTAGTTTTTTAGGAAAATCTGCAGAGGCAACTCCAAATTTGTGTAAAGTTTCAGTGATGAACAGGAAACGTGCTCATATTCTTCAGCCATCTCATAAGCTACTTTCTTTATATCCATGTAGAACAAGTAGTACTACAGCCATACACATAACATCAAAAGCTTTCCCTCAAAAAGCAGTATAGAGTAGTTCCATTTAAAGAATGAGGGGATGAATCAAGCCTCCCTCATTATTTCTGGGAGGTCTGTCACATCTATTTCCATTTTAAGAACACTAGAACATGAAAATGAGCCTACTGAGCCACACCAAGAGTCTCTCCTGCCCTGTATCCTACCTTGTACACAAATGGATGTCTAGGGAAGAGTAGCAATGAGACAAACTCCAGAACACAACACAGTCTCAACACTACTAATGTACTGCATCAGAAGGTAAATCTTTGCTTAGTTCCTTTCTCAGTGAGCATTGCCATTTACATTCAATCTTATATTTTCTTCCAATTTCTACAGCTTCACAGATTTTGCTTTAGCAAACTATAAATTGTTTTAGGAAATTAAGTTCCTACAACAACAGAAGTGCATCTTTATCATTAGCAAAGCAGACTGACACTGGCAGAAATGAAGAACTTTGCAAACACAAAATGAACTTCACAGCATTGTGAGATAATATGCATCTATAAAATGCAGTTTTCCAATTTTCTCCCTTTTGTCTCACTTAGGAAAAAAGAGAACATTTCAGTAGCAAGTTTATGGAAGCCCTGTTACAACAAGAGGCTTTCAAAGGTACATGCTCATTCTCGTACCTGGTGCTCAGCCAGCAGATGGGGCTATTAAAGTCACAGGAATGAACCAGAGAAACACTGCAATTTGCAAAATAATGCGAGTCTCTGAGTACTAAAGGTCAGAATAAAGTCTACTTTATAGCTTAGAAGAGATTCTAATGCAGTCAATGGTACAATAATTTACTGTATTTTTTCCAACATGTACATATGCTGGAGAGTGAACCAAAGGTATTTCACATATTAATTTCTTTTGTATGGGTGGAATTATTGCGTGTGATGAGGCCTACTTACATCCATGCGACACTTTTCAAGTAGGATCTTAAAAAAAAACCCAAAATGTGTCATAAATGCACACCAACTACTAAATCAGCATAATTTCAGTGTTTTGAATTGCCATGGGAATAAGCGAGTTCCCATCAAGTTAAGTCTTGCAGAGGTAGCAGTCATGCTTCACTTTTCCTAATGGTGCTACCATCACTCCCTTCCCTGTTGACTATTGTTCAGCTATAATTATAATGTGCCTGCAGAAATCCCATTAAGTGTCTAGCTTTTGTTTGTAAATTATATGTATCGTAAGGTTTATGAACTGAATTGCGTGTAAAAAATTCACAGAAGAATTCCAAGTCAAGAGCCTTAGAGTATTATTTTTCAGTAAATGAAAATAGCATGTCAGTATTTTAAAATGGAGATTTGGGCCCTTTTCTCCAGCTCAACTGAACCTGCCTTTCAAATATTACAAAAGACAACTGGCCATTGCCCAAAGGCTGTCTGTTTGTAAGCAGCACAGCCAGCGAGCAATTTATTTATTAAGGGCACAGCAAACATGTCATTCAGCTGTACACTTTGCCCAAATATAAACACAAAGATGCTGTTGCAGATCTTAAATTCTTGAATTGCACCTCATGCCATCAAAATATATTGCTAGAGTACACTTTTTAATCAAAATTGATCTAAAAAGTGATAAAAGCAGAAAGAAGTTTCTTGTTTAAAAGTAAAATTTCATCTGCTCAGAGATCTGAACTCACATAGGATGCTGAAGACAAGCATTAAAAAGCAAGCAGCCAAGGAGAAATGAAGGGATGTATTTCATAAAGTATGAGGTCACCCTGCTGTCTCAGCAATCTTGTCCGTCTCTTTTTATCACTGTACTTAGGTATTACTTTTCCACATATTTTATGTTTGGAAGGTTAGGATTAATATTTGCTGAAGGGTGTAGGGTCCATCAAACATTCAGACTGCCCAGCTGCACAGTAGTCTGCAGCTGAGATTTGTACTTTTATAAAATTTAAGCTATCAAAACTGTTACCTGATTTCTTAAAGGGCAAGGAATACACGTGACAATTTTAAACCCTGCTTCTAATGTCTCTCCCTCATGTGAGTTTCAAAACATTTGGCTTTTGTACATCAATCAGTCCTTGTATATTGAGACAGAGAATTACATCCAATAAATCTGGAATTAGTACATTATTAGACATAAGACCAAACCCTGGCATTTCTGTAGTGTTCTAAATTTTACCTCACTCTAGAGCTGAGAAACATGGAAATGCTAGTACATCAAAGCATTGGAAAAATTTAATCAACGGCACCTTCAAGCTATTATGCATATCAAGTGGCAAGATAAAATCATGAATAACAAAGTTCTGCTAAGTGGTTGCACAAACAGTGTTGAAGCAATCATACAAAAGCGTATTTCTGCTGGACTGGACATGTCCTTTCCATGGAGGACACTGAGCTCACAAAGGAAAGAACATGTAGTAAACTTTTAATGTGTGAAAGATCGAGAGACTAACTCAGGCAGAAGTAAAAAGATGTCCCCGAAAAAAAGAAAAATTAACCTCACATATTGTGACACAGGTAGCAACACAAGTGGCAAACAAAACGTGTTGGCGAGACCCATTAACATCTGCTGTAGAAAGCTTGGAAGAAAGACACACAAGCCAAGAGGAGAAAAGGGTAACTGGCAAGCAGAGAGAGTGGGAGAGCAGGAGCACGTGCAGGGAAACTGCAGAAACAGGCAGGAAAAATGATCCCAACGTATGGAAGTTGATGTCACACAAACTCTTGCTTCTTTTGTCTTCAGAACAACAGGCACCAACCGATGATGACAAATTCACATTTGGACCTTCATGCCAACCCTTAATCTGTGGTGCAGCAGCTAATGTTATTCTTGGAGCTAGACAGAGTCTTGCCTAAACAGCAGCAACCAAAAAGAGTGTGTTCACTTCAGCTCCATTAAAAAATGTGGGTGGGGTGAAATACATGGGAAAGAGGCAATCATGAAAGCGATCCATAAGGAAGTTCATTTCATGCTTCTAAAACGGTTTGGCAATAAGCAATTGGGGATTTTTTGATCAGGGAAAAGTCCTTGTACTAAAAAAAAGAAAGACAGCATTTATTACTGCAGATTTGAGAGAGAAAAGGTTCCAAGGCATCCATTTTTATAAAAGAAATCATCTAATTTTTGCATTTGCTCCTTTTCCCCTGGCAATGTCTGCTCCAATTCTTTGTTACTGAGTTTAGGAGACTCTTACTTTCACGGGAGACATGAAAGAAGGACATTAAGTTCACGTCACATCTGTGAGCATGTTGCCATGTCAACAGGCAGTACTTTGTGGCTTAATTATTGATTGACTCATGTTCCTTTAGGACATAACACAAGCAATAACAGCACACTGAGCAGCTTTTCTAACTGAGATACCTCTTTATGCCATCTAAGAGGTGCGGCACTTCCAACCTAGGCATGGGTAAGGTCTATACTGGAGCTTTAGCATAAAAGACCCCACCACAGCCATATTGCATAAGGAATATGGTGATCTCAAACATACATAATTACATTAATGACATCGATAAAGCACGGGGATTAGAGCCTTTGTTGTTCAGATAAAAATCCTTAGCACGCACAACTCCAGCTAAAGACGAGCTTTTATAGGTAATGCATGGATTAGTTCCTACAATCACTCAATCATTCAACAAGTCAGATACAGCAACCAGAAAAAGTTATTTCCAGGCATAAACTGTGAAACAAGAGAAGGTAAAAATTACAGTGCATTATGTAATCCATGGCTGCTCTTCATGCACGCATTGTTTTCCTGTGGTGGGTACAAGATTGATTAGCCCACTTTCATTGACCATCAAACTACCTGAACTTACCTTGTATTTATCAAGACGTAAAAGCACATGCCCTGATTATTAAGCATGCAGTATCAAACACTACAAACTACCACTCTAACTTGCCTCACAGGAATTTGTTCCTACAGCTACATTCCAGTTAAGCGTCTATATGCACAAAACAAGGCCTATAAACAGGCAGAGAGGAATGCTGAGTAGTCCCAAAAACTCTCAGTAAGATTTGAGGGAGAGAAGCAGAATCAGAAGAGAGACGAGATATTTTTAAGATGAAGTATCTCAATTTGTTCCATTTCACAGCTGGGTAAATTGGTATTATCTATCCTGGAGTCTTATGAAGCCTCCTTTGCAAGAGTAAATTCAGATCTTTATTGGAAGTGTAGTCAGGCAGGATCCCTAGGAACTCAAAAACAAAGCAGAAGGGTAGGGTCTTGGTTTTTTGACAAAGGATATTTAAACTAGGAGAAAGACATATAGAAATGCAAGACACATTTCTAATCTAAATAAATAAATTTTTTTACAGTATAGGTAGATCCTTCCAAAATTTCATCTACCACTTCACGATTTTAAGCTTAGCATCCTGGGAAGTGGATGCACAGAAAGAGGTGGGCAGCATCTTGGAACATCCTTTTGATGTGTTGTGGTCATGTTCACATCTTGCTAAGTTTCATAGTTTAAACCCAAGTTGTAGACACAGTGGTGCTCACACTCCATTTGTCACCACTGTACCATTACATATATGCCATGGGACAAAATGAGTGCTCCTTTCTGCTCAGTTCTTTTTCTCTAACATACAGAAAGAATTAAGATACAGCTTTTTTTTAGAAAGTTATATATGAACTAAAAAAATTTTAATTAGGAATGTTGCAGCATTTTTAAAGGGCTTTTTAAATAAATCATGGAGAGAGAACTTCTCTATGTTCTTTGAAGTAATTTCTATATAAAAATGTATTTCTTACAGATACATAAGTTATGCTAAAAGACACACTTTTACAATAAACTATAAATTTCTTTTCTAATTAGACTGTATATTTATTTGGAGATACATTTCACATTTGCTGACCAGGCAATATTTGCTTTTCAGCACTTCAGTGATTTTTGGAATTTACTGTTGTTTCCTGTGAAGTATCATCTCCCAGTCAGAAATCTCATCTCATTCTAAGAAAACTAACACATTCACTCACCAAATCTACTGATTTTCCTCTGTGGCTTGGATCATGTCTGTCCAGGCTTCAGAACCTCCTCTGTGTAATCAGGAAAACAACATTTGTCTCCCATTTTTATTCCACCGTGTCTAGAAGGGGGCTGGGACAATCTCAAAAAATACAGCATTCAGTGTACTGGGATTACAAACTGTTGAAGTTTCTTACTGCAATAAATGAATAATAATGAGCCTGTTTTAGTTTCAAAAGAATACATCCATCCAAGCCATTTATGTAAAAAAGTTAACTTGATACACAGAAGTGCTGCAACCTTACAAATTCTACTTCCCCCCATCTATAAAAATGACACTCTTAGCTCATTGCTCTTGCTTAGAGCTACTTTTCAATTTAATGAGCAAACTTTTCTCTTGCCCCTTCACTCCCCTCTCTTTAAGCATTAATCTCTTGAGTAAAACACTGTCAAATGACTCCTGAAAATCTAAAAATATAATGTCCATGTTACATCCTATCTTGGCGGTGTTATCTTCAAAGAGTTCCAGGAGGCTAGCGAAGCATGACTTTTTTTTTTCCTAAACCATGTGTATACAACTAATCATGCTGAAGGATGCTTTTACAAGATACTCCTTCCCCTAATCTGTTAAAATTCTTTCAAATGTCATTCCTACAGATGAAATTAGCCTAACCGGTCTAATGCCACATGGTAAGATCTTTATTAAAGGAAGCTCAAAGTGAAAGAAAGTAATGATAGAGAAAAGCATATAATTTGTGAGGGCTTGACATACACTACTTGTGGAGCTGTAATAGTCAGAAAAGTCCTCACTTGCCTCAGAAAGTGTTAACTGAGTGTTACCATGTCATGATGACTCAAACTTTCTTCTGTCTTTTTAAACACTGGAGTTACGATAACTCCCAGCCACCTTTAAAGGAGCCCTCTGGCTGCCTGGGCAGAGAGCAGCCCCCAAGGAATCTCAATCCTTTTATATAACCTGAAGAAAGCAACATTCCAGAGTGCTCGTTTTTGCTACATTTGTTACACAGATAGCCATTAGAAAGGAAAAGGGCCATGAACCTGCTCCCCACAAAACTCATCAGTAGAGTCCGCAGCTTAAATTCAAAATGCCTTCTGCTTGCTCTGGATTGATACACCATTGACATTACCCAAATCAAGTTAATATCATTGAAAAGCATATATTCATACACCTTAATGAAAAGTACCATTCATTCATCCTTTCTTGTTATGCCACCTTTTTTTCTGCATTTTATATGTCCACTGTAGGATGCAGTATTCCATCTGCCAACCACGGAATGACAAACCAAAAATTTGTGTTCCTCCAATTCCAATTTCACCATTGCCCCTCACATTAATGGCTCCACAAAGAGAAGAATCTATCAGCTGGCTCAAGACAGAGACTCTGTAGCTGGCATGGCCTTCCTAATGAATGATAGCACAGCCTGACATGTTCACTCCTTAACAGAGGTACAGGAGGAAACAAGATGAACCAGAAGTGAAACAGTACCATATCATTTTCAACAGTATGATTAGATTGCTTATTTCTTTACAGCTGGACATGTATCCTTCTTATCTACTCACTGTGCTGAGCCAAAATGCCAAAAGCATAAAACATAGCTGTATGAGGTCACCGCGGCATTAGCTGATTTTTTACTGAAGAAAAAGAAAGACATGCTGTTTATTCCATTGAATTTATATACTGACACATGATTAAAATCCAACCTCAACCAAAGATTCATGCAGGGAGACTCCTCAATGGCTGAACAGAAACATGCAGCTGGCAAAGATCACATGATTTTTTCCCTAGTGGTTAGAAGTGTGATGACTCTCAAATGCATTTTCCAAAGATTCTAGAACACAAATAATTTAAAACTTTACTTATCAAATCCCATAGCTAAAGTTTATTATAAAGTTACAATACAGTAATTATTACATGACAAGGCTAACTGATTCCCAACAGAACTATACCTGTACCTGTTATTCTCCTGATAAGCACAACTCTTCTTTTTTCTAAAGCAGTTCTAAATAAATGATGGACAAATGTTGCTTCTCCCATATATAGTATGCAGTACCATCTGAGAGACTATGATTGAGTGAAATTATCACAGCTGGAGAACAGGAAATAACCAGAGGGTGAAGGAAGTCAGAAAATTATCTGTTCTGGGTCCAGAAGGTCTCCTTGGCTGCTGGGGTCTGCAGTGGCAGTGTATGAATGAATTAAACACAAGAGTGAGAATAAAAGGCAATGCTCTTGAAGCTGAACAATACAAACTCATGAAAGCTCTGGCCTTAGGTTTTATATATCTCTGTGTTTTTACTTCAAAGTCGTATTTAGTCATACCTAAAGTTCAAAGACCCCCAAAAATAAAGAGTACTTTTTCCAGGATTGTATTTACTAGTGTATAATTCGAATCTCTACATAACTGAAAAAACTTCCAAGTGATTATTGATGAAACTTTCTGTGAGTATAGTTCCTCACATTTCTTCCACAGCCAAATATACAAATGAACCATGAAGTTTGTTTATTTATTTGATATTGAGTGTTATATTAAGCACTCCACTAGGCCCAGCTGTTCTCTCAAATACTTTTAAATGGGCTTTCTTTGGCTTATCAATTTAGTGATTTAGCAGTCAATTTGTTTACTTGTGCAGTCTCCGGGTGTATGACCATGTTATATCAACAGCTGTAACTGTTGCCTGTGGGTATTTTCTTGGACAAAATGGATGACTCAGTGCCTCTTCTCATATGAATTCAAGGTGTGGTCACCTACTTCACCTACTTCAGTGTGTTTCTGTCTGGAATAGCAACCTCTCATGACATACAGCATAAAATAACAACTTGTATAATGCTTTTACTCTTTCTGACCGTTCTTTCACGTTCCAAATATTCACAGTGTCCTATGACAGCTACTTCTGACTAAGAATGTCATTTAGGAAGTGATAATTTTTCAGGAATATAATTTACTCACAGGTTTGCTTACGAAAAAATTCTTCCTTCATCATTGTTTTTCCTGCTCAGGAATCTAGACTGAACTCGGCACACTGGAAGTTTTTTGCTTCTTTTCCAGCTCCCCCAGAAAAGGTATGGAGAGGTCATCCTCCTCACAATGAATGACAAATCAGAATTATCCCAGTAGGATGACCCAATATACAGATTCTGGTAATACAATCCAATATATTGAATCAAATACCTTAAGGTGATCAATAATAAAGAGACCTGAGTTTCATTTCCTTGGTTGGTTTCATTTTTTTTTTTTTCCAGAAATCCATTCTGAACGGTCAACAGTGAGCTACAGAAAAACAAAAGCCAATTTAATACAACTTCTCTGGAAACCTTTAAGGAAATAGTTTTCAAAACTGGTCTGGAACTCTGAGTGTCCTCTCCTAATCACCACTGGCTAATGAAGATTGTGGAAGTAGATCCATTGCCTTGCTTTCACTCTGTCTCTTCTTATTGATCAGGATCCCTTGAAAAGTAGAAAGAACACACCTGGAGATTACAACTGTGGCTACACCTCAGGCAGAGCTCTCTAGTGAGGGGGTTGTGGTTGCTAGCACATGCCTCTCCATTTTAATATATGCTTGTTTCAAAATAAACAGAAATGCTTATAACATATTTGCATTCCCAAATATTCAGATTGATTTTGGCGTACCAGGACCAGTATTCAACAAAAAAATGGGGAAAAAAATGCAAGTAAGCATCTCAAACATCCCATTTTGATTTACTTTCTTCTGGGCTAACATCTGTAGGTGGTCCCAGTGCTGAATTGAGACTCTCTGATGTAGAGGGTAGCTCGTAACTCCAGGGTTTAACATTACACTGCACCGTGAAGGAAACTCCAGTTCACATTCCAGCCTCACTAAATAGCATGGAAACTGTATACACTCATTCCAGGTATAAAATTAATCTCTTCCTAGTGCTCACTAGCCTATTAGCTTGGCAGCCTTTCAGCACCATGCTTTTAGAGTATCGACACATTTCAAAGAGGAAAGTAATGTGTCTTTTAATTCCTGTTTATAGAATTGAAGATTCTTTGATTCTGTTTCAAAATCATGATGATCATGACATAAAACAGGAGAGCTGTGTGTAAAATGAGTTGTCTGTAAGATCTTTATTATTCACATGCATTTTAAACCTTCTGAATTCGAAAAGATCCATTTACTTGAAGCAGCTTAGTGAACTTCAACATTTTGGTGATTGTATGCTACCCATTTACAAAAGATTCATTGAAGAGGCTTTTTTCTGTTTGTATTTCCTACATTTTTATTGCAACACCAAAAAAGAGTAGCAGTAATAAGTTCACACGTAGCATTAAATCAATATGGTTTTTTCCCCCAAAGCTGTTTCCTTTCTGAATAGTTATAACATCTAGCATTAAAGAGTTTCAGTATAGGCATTATACATATCAAAAACCTCATATTATGTTCTCAGATTGCCTGCTGTAATATGTTTCATTTAATTATTTGAACATTTTTGTCTGATTAATAAGTGGCTTTTGTAAACAGTTTCTTTTGTCATTAACAGTGGACAGTTGGTTGACATTAGTTACTGTTTCCACTAAGACTCAATGAGATTGCAAAGGCCATAAAGTGATTAAAGGGTTCAAGTTCTATACATCATATAAGCATCTAATTATATTTGCTTGTTGCTATATGAAATCATATACAGTGGTAATATTAGAACTGTAAAGCTGTAACCACACCTATTCAAACCGATCTTCCAGAGCTGTGTAACAACCTTTTAGTCTGGGGAAATACATACTAGTTATTTTGGCAAAAAGAGGTGCCAAGGTATTTTTCCCCTGGGTTTTGTGTATATAATATAGACAAATACAATTTGTGTGTTTCACACAACGAACACACCGTAGTCTCTTTTTTATACAGAGTGATTTGTAGGATCCACACCTTAGAGTCACTCTTTTTAAATGAGTTTATCTTCTTGGGAAGATAATTCAGACATCTATTCAATTTTCTGTTTCTGTCACTGGCAGTTCTTCCTAGAAGGAAAAGGTTAATTTTCTTGTCACTTGCCCAAGTTTTACACTGATGTAGCTTCGCACACTGCTATGGGATCACTTCCCCTTTCCACCGTGTTAGAAGTCCAATTCGGACTTTCCATCGAACTCTTGCTAGCTGGCTGGAAAGGCCCCCTCTGGACGCCTTGGAGCAGTCACGGACTGCGCTCCTCACGGTGTCCGAGCAGCGGCCTCTCCGAGCCCGGAGCGCTGCCTCCATGTGCGGCGGGCTCCCGGAGCCCGGCGGGGCCGCGGGCCCGGCTGCTGCCGCTCNCCCGCCTGGCTGTGCCAGCCCACCTGTGCCGGCCCTCCTGTGACAGCCCTGTTGTGCCGGCCCTGCTGTGACAGCCCTGCTGTGACAGCCCACTTGTGACGGCCCGGCTGTGATGGCCCTGCTGTGCCGGCCCTGCTGTGATGGCCCTCCTGGGATGGCCCACCTGTGCCAGCCCTGCTGTGCCAGCCCTGCTGTGCCAGCCCTGCTGTGCCGGCCCTCCTGTGCCGGCCCTCCTGTGACGGCCCTCCTGTGACTGCCCTCCTGTGATGGCGCT
>WBMY01006632.1:1042284-1095941 GCA_013397315.1 Donacobius atricapilla
TGTGACGCCCTAGCTGTGATGGCCCACCTGTGCCAGCCCTGCTGTGCCAGCCCACCTGTGACCTGCCCCCGGGCTGGGGCGGCGAGCCTTAAACAGCGGGGGGCAGAGCCGCCCGTCCCGGAGCGCAGAGGGAGCCGCCGGTGCTTCGGGTCGCCTCAGGGCTGGCCCCAGCGCCGGGCGCCTTGTGCTCCCGTCGGGCATGGAAGCTGTGAGTACCTTCCCGGCGGGAGGCTTCGAGACCTCGGGGCTGTGCGGTGTTGGGATGGGGGGAAGCCGCCTGGAGCCGCGGGGCCGGGCGGGCCCCGAGGGGCGGCCTCGTCCCCGGCCCGGGACGGGAGCGGCCCCTGCCCGAGCGCCAGGAAAGACGGGGCGGCTTTTGGCCTTGACTGCTTTACTTCTTTTTGTGTCGATGTGTTTTTGCTTTTTTTTCGTAACTGCCACAGGGCAGGATTTTTTTTTGCCCTTTCTATTAGCAAGCTTGGGCGTTGTGCGTTTTGGTGATGGTTTATTGCTACCTTGTAAAGCTTTTGATAGTAGTCAGGGAAGTGTTTTTGTGGTCGTAACTTATTGAAATATACATGTACGTTTACAAGCTCACTGAGAAATTGACCGCAGTATCACATCATCTGAAGCCTCCTGGAAGACCCTCTGGTTTCATTTCGCTCATTCTGCTATTTAGGGTAAATTCTCAGATTTAGCTTTCATTCTTGAGCTTTCAATGAGTTATACAAACTGTGGTTTTGTGTCATATGAGTTAACTTTTCCAGTCAATTTCCTCTTCCATTCAAACATCCCATCTTGGGTTTTGGCATTGTCTTTCGTTTTTCAACTACCAAGAGGCTGGAACACGGTAGAGCTCTTGAGAGCAACCATTCTCGTGATTCTTGTTTTTTTAAAGGTGAATGGGACTTTTTCCCATGTATAAAGATGTCTACAAAAAGGCAGCTCTGAAGGATGCGCAAAAATGTATTTCCTTTACATCCTAATACATTTGCTCATATAGAACCTTCTCTGCAATTATTTTTGTGGCCAAATTGAGGGTAATACGTTACCGTCAAAAAATGAGGTACTTATCTGTGAAATAGATTGTCCTAATTATACCATTTCATCTGATGTGTGTTACCATTGGACAGTCCCTCAGTTGCTCTATGTTTGCTTTGAAGGACAGTTTTGAAATAGTGAGTGTTATTTTTAATCTTTCAGGGATGCTGGAGCTTCTACTAAAAAAAATGGAAAAATACCCTGTTGCTCTGACTCCTTTAAAGTCTCATATTAATAAAGGAGTGGATAAAAGATATTTAATCAGCTGTTGGTGTGTATAACGGCTGTTCTCATTCTAGGGTTTGTTTTTGTTGTTGTTCTTTATTATTTTTTAACCCGTGTAATTAGCTAAAGAGTGACAGTATTAATTCCAGTTGGGATAGCAAACAAAAAATACAAACATGCGGAGGATGTAATGGTTTTAGGTGTCAGAGCAGTCTGACAGTCATGTGTGCGCACTTGCAGCTGGACAAGAACCTATGACAGATAAATCACAAAACTCCATTGTTCAAAGTCAGAATGTAAAAGATAGCTTTGGAGGCCTTCAATGAAGGGAATTCTTAGGTGGGAAAGAAGACTGGATATAAGTTTTGAACACTTTGTGAATGCCACAGACCGTTCCAAATATGTGACCATCTTGCTAATGGAGAGGGTTTTGTTTGAGGGAAAGCAAAAGGCTACAAAACCAGGTTCTCAAGTTAGAAATGGCATTTGCCTGGACAACCTTGAGTCTGTTACCTTCTGTATTATAGAATTCATTTATTTTTTTCTCATTTGTGCCTTTCCAGGCACATGGTTTGCTCATCTGACATAAAAGGATAATGCTGACTTACTGGGGATCTTTGGTTTGTCTCTTGCCCTCTGTAATGGGATAATCAAATAATCATACTGTTAGACATAAAACTGAATTGTGGTGCACACATTCATACAAGTCTCTTGGCATTTCTTAATGGGAAGTTTCAGTTTTGCAACCTGTTTTGTGGGGGTTTTTTCAGTATGTATTTTGATGTTATTTTTCACACAAGCAAAGGCCTTCAGTAAAACTCATAGAACCATGCTCCTTGGCAATATGATAAGATTCAAAGGGCAGAGCCTGTTGCAAGAACATCACACACTGGATCTTCATTTCACTGTGCTTATTGGTAACAAAAACCAGACTACTAAAAGGATAACTGGGGAGAGAGCAGAGTTCTGTTTTGTAAATGGATTTTGTAGCTGTTTGCTGACAACTTGTTTGAGAAATCTCTATTCCTGAGCTCTTTACCCTTTTGTGTTGGCCCCCATCTGTTCTTGTCCTTCCTATCTCCCTTCAAATCTGTCACCTAAGTATGTTTCTTGTCCTCCGTTACCCAGGGAGGGGGGAACTTGCAGAAGGAATTTTATTTTTCTTCTTCTCCACCGTCTGAATGTTTTGAATACGATGTGTAAAGGCATTCATTCTCCTCTCTGTTCTGGTACCTGTGTTACACTGGCCACTTCCTTCAGCTAGTAGAAGTATTTTGATTAAAATTTATGTTCAGTTGTAGCATACCCTGCAGTCCAGAGCTTCTGCAGTCTCTACTCCTTTATAAATGTTTATGACTTAACCCTTGCTGTACCATTGTGGTAAGGAAGCATTCGTTTTCCCACACAGGGAGAGGGAGGAAGGTGCACTGATGATTCAGAGGTGTGAAGCACTGGCAGGACCTGCACGTGAAACCCCTGGTGTCTTCCAAACAAGTTTTTCTAAGATCACAGAGGGAACTGGGCCAGGGGCTTGGATGCATGTGTTCAGCTTACTTCTAACAAACACTTTTAGCGCAAAGCGCTCAGTTACATTTGCATTTCTTTCATTCTAGTCCAGAAAAGTGTCTTGTCACTCAGAATATTGATTCTCGCAGTTGGTCTTTTATTCATCTTAGTATGCATATAATTTTTTATATATACTTCTGTGCCTGTTTTTTTAAGTACAAGCATATTTATAAATACATGTATCACTATTTTGGTATAGACTATTTAGTAGATGATGATGTAATTCTGTTTTTTTGGTCTATCCCACATTGCTTCATGCTTCCAAAGTCAGTTCTTACACCATGCCTGGAAACAAATGCTGCTTCCTAGTGAAAAGCAATGTATGATACATGAAGTGTCAGGCAATTCATCAGGAGTAAGGAGGAGATGGCCCTAAGGCAAACAGTTTGCTCTTTAGAATATAATGGTTACTTAACCCTTTAACTCAGTGAGCACATGCATGGAGAACAAACGGGAGGAAAAAAGCTTCCTCAAGAAGTACTAATTTTGTCTTGAAATTAGGTTCTTTTGTATGAGAACAAACCCTCAGCCCATCAGTGCTGATATTTATGAGCAATTTATTTAAATTACAAATACTGCATCTGAATTTGTTTCCTGTGAACTGCGGATAGTTATTTCTAGTGTTTTTAACATTATTAGTGGCATATTCCCTTGATGAAAAATAGTTTCAGGCATGTTAATGTCTTTCTGCCCAAGTCCAACCTTGATTATTGTACGTTTCTTTTCAACAAGAGCTGCAGTTACTTTCAGTGCAATTTCTTCTACAGATGGAAACTTAAAGTGTATTCTTTAAACTGTTTAAAGAAATACCAACACTCAGCTTAAATCCTAACCTACTGGAAAGCAAATTGGAAGTAGTTTTAGGAAGTGCAATATTCAAGCCTTGCCTTATTTTTTACTGGTTTACTTTTTTTATGAAAAGTCACACAAAAACTGGAAATTTGGACACATTTTGCACAGGAGAAACAAATTAAATTGCATAGCTATCTGCATTCAAATCCACAAAATAAACCCGGTGAAGAGGCGAGTCTTAACTTTAAGAGCTGTGACCATTTGCTTGCTGTTTATAGCCACAAATGCTTTTATTTGCAATAGTGTACAAGGAATCTTTGATACGCTTCACATCTACTATTGTTATTATTTTGAAATAAAATTGATTTTCTCTTTTTATGTGAAGCAGCATGCATTTATATTTGCTGATGGCTTTCAGCTGCTATTAACTACTGATAGGTTAGTATGTGCTTCTAGGAATCAGCATGTTTATTTTGTTGCATTTTTTCCCTTTGGTAGGATACCTACAGAGGAAAAATATTTTTAACAGTGTTATTCTTTGCATGGCTGCTGTTTTTATTTTAAAGTGGCTGGTTTAGACCCAGACTGAACAAAGTACTTAAACACATGTGCAACTTTAAGCCCAGGGACTAGTCACAAACTTAGAAGTTGCATGCAAATTTATGTCCCTGGGGCCAGATCAGACCCAGAGAAGGAGTTGTGGAGTTTTCCGTACTGCTTTTGGATTAGAAATCCTGTTGATTTAAGGCCTGAATAGTCTGTTTGGCTGAAGGGCAGTTAATGGGTATTCTGATTCCAAGAGGGGTAAAGCAGTGTCCTGGGTCTGAAGACATGAACATAAAACAGTTAAGAAGTTTTTACTGTGCCATTTCAGATATGGGACCACAGCATGGTATGAAAAAAGGAATGTTGTCTGATGCTAACCCTCAACTTCTAACCCCTGTCTTTAAGGAAATACAAGGATGGATTTGCTAAATATCTCTAATGGCCCTCTGTCTGTGCTTTAGGTAGTCAAAGTTTCAGGAAGAAGTGTGTTGTGTTTTTTCACTCCTTCTAAAAGAAAAAAAAAAAAAGGTAGTTATTTCAAAAAGGTTCAGCATAAAGCCCTCAGTTGCTCCTGAAGGGGTTAATGCAGCAGAACTCTTGGAGACATCTGGCAGAAGCTGTGGGTGTTGGGTGTGGCAGAACCCAGGGCCGTACCAGTCTCTACAAGGGAGCTGTCATCCTCCTTGATTTATCCTTCCCTAATGTCACGGGGTATGGATGTTGAAACTGTGGCTAGAATGTGAAATACGAAAAACATGAAGATTATGATTTAGTGTCTGGGGAGGCTCATTGTTGGCCTCTGTTCACAAGTTGTAAGCATTGGAGGTAGCTTGACACAGGTTACAAAATCTGGTATGTAGCACAAAAAAAAAGGCAAGAATATTTTGGCGTTTGGAGCTCCTACATGTGTTAGTGCACAAAATGAGTGACGGCAACAATTAAATCAAAGACTGCGCTGATGATATATTACATTGGAAGCACATTGAAGGTGCTTGTAAATAATATTTAAATAAATGTACTTTCATTTGCAAATAAATATAACATGAACAGTAGATGAAAAAATAAGGAATTAACTGTCTTCAGTGAAGATAGTTTTGATAAATAACTGATAAATTAACAGAGCTCAAATATAAGAATATTGTGTTCATGGTTTGGCATCTTTTTTGAATCTGACATCAAAAAGAAGCTAAGTTTTAACATAAATTTACATGCAGTTTTTTCATAATGAAATTGATTTTGTTCTTTACTTTCTTCTATCCTGACACAGTTAAATATTCTATAATTACAGTCGTTAGATGGGAGTGAATACTGTGGATTTTTTGTCAATGTATCCCTATATAATAAATGTTGACTACTGAAATGGGTTTAGTGCATGAAATTGTTTTTCTTCTTTCAATTCCTTGAAGCATAATGATGAATAGGACTGTGCTCTCATGATACTAGAATACAGATGTCTTAGTCATAGAAGCTGTTAATACTTAAGTATCAACTTACAAGTATCAGCTACTCATATCTAGTGTGTAAAACATTTTCTGAAAGAGCATGATGTATATAAAGTCTCATGGGCGAAGTTCTATTCTTTTGGAAATATAGGTATTATTTGGTTGGATAATAATTCCATTATTATAAATAAAATTAACGTATTTTGAATTAAACTACTCCACAATTCAGTTTCTAAACCAGCACTTTCTTGAAAAATATCTAAGAGCTTAATGTAATGCCTATGCTTGAATAAGCTGTGATTTAGCCAGTTGATGCAAAATTCATAATAAATAAGTTCCAGATTGGGAAATGCATTTTGGTAGATACAGGTATGAATGACCAGTGGAATACAGGGTATTTGTGCTGAGGAGCAAAAACAGTGCTAAATTTCTATTGAGGAAAAAATTAATTAGGTTTTTAAAATACTATGTGTAACACATAAAACAATTTGTTGTTTAAAGCCATATTTATGGGTGTTTTTCCTTTTTGTTTTTTTTTTTTTGTTGTAGTTCGGGGGTTTTTTTAATCTGATTTTTTGAGTTTGCAGTTATTTTAAAGGACAGAAGTAGTGTTGTGCTGTTAATGAGGTATTCTAAATAAGTTGGGTCTTTGCCAGAGACAGTTCCTCACAGTGACAGCTGGGAAGTTGTTTTCATCTTAATGCACCTGAATGTATGAGAAAAATGCTACAGATCAGTTTATACACTCAGGAATATCTGTGAAACTACTGGTTTTAGACATGGTTTATCAAATGCATTAGCAAATTTGCAGGATTTTCTGAGGTTTAGAGTAGGTTTGTGTTTTGAAATGTTGCTGACATTGTGTTCCCTCAGAAATTCCATAGCTGGAATTGTATTGGGATTCCACATGAACCTGCTTCAAAGCAGGAAGTAGCTGCTTTTCTGATACCTTTGTACACTGGAGTCTGTCTTGGCATTGCTTTGTATTAACTTTGCACAGATTTAGGTGATACAGCTGATGCAATACAAGCTGAGGGGCAATGAAGACTTAGGTATCAAATGTGTTACTCAGTGGATTATCTTTCTGAACATCTCTGCAGTCTAAATATTGTTTGGATTACCAGGTCATTTTGTTTCAGTTATAGTGTTGGGATCTTTGCATAATCTTATCTTTGCCTTCTCGTGTTGTCATAGAGGACCGTCTGAGCTCATCAGCTGTAACTGTCTGAAGTCTGGAATAGTGGAATATGGAGCCAGTAAGATTTTGTTAGAGCAATGTATTGGTAACAAAAACAAACAAACAAAAAACAAATAACCAACAACAAAAAACCCCCACCAAACTCTAACAACAACAAAAAAAAAGAATCCCAATATTGTAGGTATTCTCTCTCAAAGTTATGTTTGGACTAGTCAGGACATCTGGAGAGAGTTTGAAGCCAGAGAAAATGGCTCAGCTATTCAAGGCTAAATGAAAATTAAAAAGGCAGCTACATGGATTCATTATATATGCATAAACCAAGAAATGAACAAAGTGATAAGCTGTAAGATCAGACAATGATGTGCTGATAAACAATGTCAGCCTACCCAGCATCTCTCATAAACATGGTATGTTTATAAAAACATAAAGATCAGCATTTTTCAGAAACAAAAGCCTTAGTTTTGGTATCCTGCTGTCTTCATGAAAGGAAAAGATTTGAGAAACCCTGTACCAGCAGAGTCTGCTGCTTCCTTTGGTGTCTCCACAGTTGTGTGTATGAGTGGCACTACTGTGTATCAGATACAAGTTGTTGCTCATAACGTGTCATGATCAGTCAGTTGCCCTTTTTAATGTCCAAAGAGAGTTTTCCTGGTAAATACAGGTATGGGTTTCTAACAACCAGGCTTCTCTGCTGTTTTGCTTCATACCTTCCTGCAAAAATGAGATCAGCTATTTTTCCACTTAGGATGCCTTCATTTAGGAGATATGTTGAAACAAGCTAGAAGTTGTCTTAGAGAGAAGGATTGTTCCTCGTAGGTACAGAAAGTTCATGGACTCACAGTTTGAAAGGCCTTTTTAATTATAGGAAAGGATCTAGGCACTCACAGAAATTCAAACATGTTGGAAGTTGGTTTCCCAAGTCTTTGGATCTTTTCAAAATCACGTATTTCCAAAGTGAGTACACCACTTGAGAGAGTTTAATGCATTTATTAAGAGCTTCGTTTTAGATTATGAGAAATACATTTTTATATCATCTTTCACTGAGTTGTTTTTGTTTATTTAGTCTATTCACTACCTTACAAACTAGTAATGAAGAATCTACAGACCTAAAGTGAGAGTGTCTTAATTCTTGTACCTATCTTCATACAGATATAAAAACTTCAGAAGGATAACAGCTAACCTTTTCATTTGCAGAAATATTGCACACATCTCTGAATCTTGTTCTACTTAGCAAAGCATCTTTATTTGTGCAGGGAAGGTAAAATTTTTTTAGAACACAGGTTCTCATGCAAATCCCGTTCAAGACAATGAGTATTATTTCTGGCTGTGAATAGGCTTTCGATCATTTGAGTCAAGAAATTAACCCAGTTTGGTTTATTCATCCTTTTTATAAAGAGGCTATTTGAATCACATGCTTAATTTGGAACATCCAGGGTTTTTTTCATAATGATGCTAAAAACAACTTGTTTTGTTGTTGTTTAGAGTACATCTGTGGGAAAGTATAGTATATAGCCTACTTCAAGTCTACACATGATTGCTAACGTATATACAGTGAAATGGAACACCTTCAAGATTTGAATCTAACCTGTCCGTCAGTTGCCACATTACAATAACCTAAAATCCACAGACCTTCCTTGGGCCAGTTACTATTATAATCCAGAATTTGCTGTGAATTTAAGCTGAGCCTATTATCTTTGTTTTTTTAGGAGGTTTTGTATTTTAAGATGCAACTTCACCATAACTGAGAATTCTGCATTTTAGGGAATAATTTCATTTCAAACAACAACATTTTGAACTTTAAGTGCAGGCTTTTGGGAGCTTCTGGTGAGCCATGGTGTTCGTGACCACTGTGATAAATAAGATTCAGGTTGGAAACTACTTATTCAAACTGGGACTGTTCCTCCATTAAATCAGGGAAATTACTCCTTTGAGTAGCTGTTTAGCAGTGTGGATAAGAGATTCACAATCTGTCTGAAAAACCATGTGCATATTTTCCAAGAGTTACACATTAGCTTCTGTTTGGTCAAGCAGTTGCTTTCTCTGTAGCTAAATCCTCCTCGGTTTAAAGTCAATAGTCTTTGCTTTCTGTCCTAAATATTACGTAGGAGTTCTGTCTGCTGTTAAAAAGCTCTCATTCTCCCCCCCGATGTAGCTGTATTTCAATGAAGAGGGAAATGATCCTTGTGTATCTCTTTCCTCACTTGCCATAGAGGCGGGTGGGGGGGTAATGAATTGCTTGTAGAGGAGTTTGCAGTGCTTACACGAAGTGTGTCACTACGGAAGTTTGAAGTTATTTACTTTCAAGATAAGTAGTTCTTTAAGAGATGGGTTAAACATTCTGGCTAATATGCAAGACATTAAGTCTCTAAAAAGTCATTGTACATATCATTTGAAACAGCATAACCCCTCCCTCCATCTTAAGTTTATAGCAATAATAAGCATTGCAGATGCTTTTCCTGGGAATTAAGGACCAGCTGGGGTAAACAGACCTCAGACTATCCTCTTAGCCAGTCATTAATCTTCAGGGAAAGCCTTTGCTTTGATCATTATTGCTAAAATATGCCTAGTGCAGCCTGGACATACATGCCAGTAAAAGCAAAGTAGTATTTGCCAAAACATGAATATTCTTTTGTTTGTTAAGTAGCCCTATGTCTTGGACTCATTTTTAATGTGTGTAAACATGCTTGTGTATATGTGTGTGCACACAAACAGCCATGACGGCATGAGTTTCCCAGTTAAATTATTCATTCTGCGTTTATAGCACTCTAAATGAAGTGAGGTGTCTGACTCAATGCTGTTGTATTGATCAGCTTTTCAGTTATTTTGTCTCAACTTGTGAAAAGTCTTGGATCAGGCATCTTTGATTTTGAAAATTGTTAAGAAATACTTTTCCCATTTTTGAGCTTATGAAGATCCAGTTTGCATTACCCCAGCATATCTCACAGAGGACCAGAAAGAATCAGCAACTGTGCAGCATAGTCCACCCCAGCCTGGCTGTTCCTGGTGCATGTTGATTGAGAGTTGTGTTGGGGCTCAAAATTAAATAGCAGACAATTATCAAACTAATTTTTTCTTGTCTTTTTGGAAGGGACCTGTTGCTGCACAGTGTGTCTAGTAAACAACCACAGATTTCAGAATTCAGCTGTGATACAGTATTTCTGTATACAGATCACAGAGCTGAAAGTCCAGCAGGCAGTCTTCCTGAACTTCCAGGCTTTAGATTTCCTGAAGTGTGGCAAATACAGGACTCTGAGATTGGAGATGCCATGAATCACTCTGCTTTCCTGATGAGCTTGCCATGTGTTATGTGTTAAGCAGGGTCTTCTAGTCAAGAATTAACAAGAAAACAATGTGCACTTCAGATATCTGCTGCTTTTTGCAAAATGACCTGTGTTACTTGTATACCCTTTGTCAACTTAAGCCTGGATTAAGAAAGATATTCACTGCTTGCAGTGTTGAAATGTAAAGTTCCACAAGAGACAGCAATTCTTTGTGAATTTCTACAAACATCCCTGAATTTAAGACAATATTGGTATTTGTTGAAGGAAGAAAATTCCCATCTACTGTAGTTAACTCTGCTTTTGGAGGTGGGGTGTATGTGTTGTCTGTCAGAAGTAGAGGTTGTGTGGTGCCCTGTTGCATGAGGCATCAGGCAATGTAGCAACATAAAAGAAGGTCCATGGAGTTGACAACTGAATTGTATTGAACAGATCCAGAAGAAGGGAGCTGTTTCACAACCTGTGTCCTTTGCCCTAAAAGACTTTTGGATCTTCCCCGCTACCGCCAGTGTTGATTTTCTTTGTTCTGTGTTCCCTAAGGGGAATCATCAAAGTAGCAAGAGAAGGAAATCATCCTTGTATCTTCTTGCCAACAGCATTTTCCCTATTTTACTATAAATGAGCACTGTGAAGGAAGTGGAGCGGGGGGAAAAATAATTCTGCAGACCTTAAACACCCTGAGCAAAATCTCAGCTGTTGTAGAGTGTGAAGCTTATAGTTGCTTTTGAGAGCCCTGATGGACCTTCTTGCAAGCATCAAGCAGCTGGAATGAAGGCTCCTGCTGGTAGAGGACTGGATATAATCAATTACTGTATGGTCTGATCTAAGATAAAAGTATATTATGTACAGCATATGTAATGTGAACTTAGAATATTTTTTTCATGTTCAAGCCATATATTTTAAGTTACAAGAATTCACCTCTGTGATGCACTGCAATGAGCTTCAATGGGCAGAAACTCATTGCACTTCATTTGCTCCCCAGTGCAGTTGCCCATGCAACTTTTCATTATTGTATGAGAAGAATATTTTGGAAAAGCAGTCAATACAGTTGCTTGATCTTGTGTCTTGGTATCAGATTTTTTTTTTTTCACAACCCCCTCTCCCAAAAGTACAAAGCAATAAATAGCTAGGCACGGCGCTCTGTAAAAATAGGTTTTTGACTTTTCCATTTATTGTTATACCTTTAACCTTTGAGGTTTCTAACAGTCTCTGCTTGGTCTGACTTTATACTCTGTAAAAAGAGACGTTACCGTTAGTGTAGCAGCAGTAGAGTGTTACTTTATTTTCAGAACAGTTTTAAAACTGTTTCTCATATATTCAGGGAGTCTTTAATTAAAGCTTTTCGTTGCTATTTATCTCTTTGTATTTCAGCTCAGGCTGACTACTTTCTATTTAAAAACTTGTTTCTGTTGTGCAGTGTAGACATGCAGGCTGCTAGTATTTAAGTGACTTCTTTGCCTCTATAGACACTTCAAGGACTGTAGGTAAGTAAATCTAAGTGTCAAATTTAAAATCATTACAAAAACTGCATTATTATTGTTTAGCTCATTCCCATCATGCCTTGAAGTTACTTTGCTTTTTTTGTTAGTAGACATCTCTGGATGTCTCAAGCCCGAGAAGTCACTTGAGAATTCCTGTCTGTTTTCCTGTGCTGCAGGAAAACTGCCTGCATGTTCCCCAGTTCCACAGAACCACTGCCAGCATTTTTCTTTTGCTTCCTAGCAACTGCCAATTTGGCAAAAATGAATGTGTGGGAACTGGAACTTTCTAAACTGCAGGAGATGCAGAAACAAGGGTCTGTTTGTATTGCATGCATGTGTTTTATCGTACTTGAATAGCAAAGGGGTGTCAGTGTCACCAGCTTGCCAGCATGATAGATCAAGGAATAAATTTTCAGGGCAAAAGATATCCCTTCTCTGTAAGAAGTGTTTGTAGAAGAGAGCAAAGGCAGCGTGGAGAAACCACGACTGTGCAATGTATGATACAGTTTCTGTGTTCAACTAATGGCTTTCAGCCTGGGACAGTGTGCTCTCACTGCAGTCAGGAGCAGGGATGCAAATTTAACAGGGATGGCTTTAAAGAACTGTGTTATTCAGACACAGAGTTTTCAGATAGTCGTGGCAAGATAATCTTGTCACTTTAAATCTGCCAACTCATTTGAATTTTGCAGGCCACATTCAGCTTTGTGCATCTTCCACTGCATTATTTTTGGTTTATACTTAGTCTGAGCAGTGTTGAGGCTCAGTGCCAATCCCGTGGAACACAGTGTGCACGTGTGAAAGCAGTCACACCTCTGCCTCGTCCCTCACTCCAGTGAGGGAACCCTGGGTTGTCTTTGTGATCCTTGCCCTACTTTTCATTTCTAAAAGGTGGTTTTATTTCCATCCTTAAAATTGCAAAGATCAGTCTCTTTTCGATCAAGCTAATCCCACTTGCTTGTTACTGGTTTAAAAGAAAAAAAAAAAGAGAAAAAACCCAAACAGTACAAAAACACCCCCAAACATTTGGGATTTTTTTTCTCTGCATTCATCTTTTTTACTTGCCTTATCTGCAGACATTATTCTGCATACTGTTTCTGATAGGAACTGGGAAGCAGCTTGCTCTGCACTGAGAATTCATAAATAAATGTTCTTTTTTAATATTTTGCTTCTTCAAGCACATTTGAATTCTAACGTTTGAAGCACCTGATTAATTTTTTCAAAATCTTGGAAACAAATTATCCCCTGGCTGAGATTTTATACAAAACATTTCAGCCTGCAGCACGTTTTCTGTTTAATCTGGAGTTTTAGTAAATCGTCCAAAAATCAGGTTTATAATTGAAGTGACAGCACAACCCTAATTGTAGCACTACTGGCACACCTTCACAACTAGAAGCATACATTGCTGTCATTTTTAAGAATAAAAAGAAACCCCAGTATGTTAGGCAGCAGACTTTATGCTTCCTGCAGTTTTCTGCAATTTTAGAGAAATCTGAAAATTACAATTTGTTGCATTGAGGATGGACTATCTACAATTGGGGTAAGGCAGTGATTCAATTGGAGGCAGCAATACTCTGTAGATTAGCCTGAGGTGACAGAGTGGCATAATAAATTTTAGAAGTGTGTTTGTAACATGTAGGGAGTTTGTGTTTTCTCAGGTGGAATAGCTGGGTACGTTTGATGTGTTGTGGGGGGGGGGGTGTGTACAATAATACTGAAAGTATCTTGAAATTTCCAGTCACATTTTGTACTAGGAAACTTCTTTTCAGTTAAGAAAAAAAAAAAAGAGCAGCTTCCTTCACTGCATTTTGTGCACAGCCTATCCCTTCTGTGAGTTGTTGAAAAAATAAGTATGCTCTGTAAACTTATATCAGACCTAACGGGCCTGAGCTGCTGGGTGGTCCCAACGACACGATATCCTGCCAGTCAGATTTTGCATTGTATAGTGACAGATTTGGGTGAGGCAAATAGACCAGTGTCATCTTCTCATGTATGTCTCATGATACTTGTTAGCCTATGAATGTGCGATTCTCTATATAATTACCTGTAATTCTCTATGGTATAACACACCTAGCCTTGGGACTCCAGGTCCTTTGCAGGCACATAATTGCACATTAGATACTGCCTTTTATTTCTAGTTGTCAGGACTGACAAGTGGAGCAGAGCATTAAACCAGTCATATGAACAGGTCGGGAGGAAGAAAAAGTACTTTGAAATGGCTTGTATTCAGCTCAACAGCCAGAAGTCATGGCTGTGAGGACAATTTAGGGATCTCTGCTAACAGTTCTCAATTAGCTGAGTTCTAACCAGGCTAGAAAAAACATCTTTCACACCTTGCCAGGACTACTGACCTTTTCCTTGTGCTTCTGTCACGATTAACATTCTTTGCCACTGCCAGCAAAGCTTCTGCTGCCCCTGGTTCAATGTGAGGAGCAAGGTGCAGACATTGCCACATGAAACCAGCACAGGTCCAGCAGAGCTGGCTTTGTTCAGGCTCTACGTGCGCAGCAGAAGGTGCCCACTGCACAGTTGCTGGAATTGACAGATCTCCATGCTGTGTCCCAACCCTTCATCCTGTTTTTCCAGAGATGTGCCAAGGACACAAAGGCACAGTACTGTGTCAGCAGTTGGACACGCCTTCTCCCTGTGACAGAAGGGAAGCTGATGGGTGAGTGTTTGGAGAAGATAAATGGTGACACTGTCTTGCAAGAGTCTCTTCTGGCCCAGACTGAGGTCTGCCTGTGCAAAAAGAAACTTAAATTGCAGATATGCTTGCTTGTACTGCTTTTGTAGTAGGGACTGATAAATATTTTGTCATTTAATGTCTGTTAATCTAAGACACCCTGTAAGTATCCTCTTAAAAGGGCACATAAATGACAATATAAATTAGTGTGCTGGGCACTTCAGGCAAACCTGCATATATTTAATAATTTAATTGCACAATTACAGATTTAATATTGCATTGCTGAACATTCTTGATAGTTATGCAGTAAGAGTCCTGCCCCTCAGATCAAATACCTTCGTATTTCTACCATAGTCCCCATGGGAGTTGTTCAGACCATATTTGATTCTCCCTTGAGGAGTAAATGGGGGACACATATGACAGAAATGACTGTAAACATACCAGTCTGCATCACTTCCACCAGCAGTTCTCACTGGTGTTATCTCTGATGCTCAGGCTAACTTTTGTAAGCATCATGCAACATCATGAGTAATAATCTGTTGTTAACACACTGTCCATCAGAAATGTTTACTCACAGAGTGACAGCTAACACATCTGGACTACATACCATGTTTGATCTGAAATACCAGACTCACTCTGCTGTAACAATGAAAAAAGCATGCCATGGCTTTGCAGTTCAAAGCATTAAATATAAGGACTGTGTGATGTCCGATTTAATTTAAATATTTATAAAAGTATTGGCTTGTCTAAAATACATATTAGCAACTATTACCTAAAAAATTATTGCAGTTCGTAACATCTCTCATAAGTGCATTTTTATGGTGTAATTGTTACTACAAAGTTAGAAAAGCCTTTTTTGAACTAGGTTTTCTAAGTGTATTGTTTAGTGAATGCGCTGTACAGTAAAGCATAAAATACACAAAGTCTATCTTAGTGCTTCTAGTAGACATCTTGTGACAAAGTGTTCAGTTTTGAAGCCAAAGTATGTCGACTGTCATCAAAGCTGTATTGATGTAAATCAGGGATAGGAACTGCTGCATCCCATGCTTTATTGCAGTGAAGGCTTTTCAGACATGGACTAAATCTTTTGCAGATGTAGAGGAGGACTCTGTAGACAGCTCTTACCACCTGGGTGCCTCACACAGGGCTTTCTGTGGGCTGCGGTGTTCCTCAGGGAATACTGCATCCATCCTCTGCTGTGTGCCTTCCAGGTGACTTCAGCACCCAAAAGGGAAGGGCAGCTTAGCCCCAGCCTGCTCCAGTCCCTCTTACAACAGGTCCAGAGCAGTTCACATGGCCAGTGAAAATCACCTGTTGTGGGCTTGGACCAAACAGAAAACGTTTGCCCTCAAGCCTATTAAGTGGACAAGCTAACCCTGACCATTTACCCTGCTCATACCCCTAGTACAGTCAGAGTTGCAGGTGCATTTTCCTCTGGGAAGGTACCATAACCTGTATCTTTCTAACCATAACCTGTATCTTTTCCACTAGACTATTGTTGTACCTACAGGATACAGGTGTAATGCTTGTGTACAAAACAGAGCTTGCAATCTAATAAGATTTATATTTGAAGAAATTTTAACACTTAATGAAAAGATCGTAATTTCAGATCAATTCATCCAGTAAACTGTTTCCTAGGACATAATGGCTTTGCATCCTTCCAAAAAACTGAAACCATTTATATGCTTCAAAACTGAGAGTTTGTGTTACTTACCCTTATTAAAACTCATGAGGAATAGGCTTTCTTTTTAAATTCCTCATGAAGTTTTCTCTCGAGATTACCTACCTACCAAAAAAAAAAAAGGCTCCTAAAGTAGATAGTTGTTTTCAAAATGTAGGTAAGTGGAGGAGATGACACTGGGGAAATAGCAATAACTGGCATGGGACAAGACAGGAGATAATGAGTATTTCTCTGGATCAACTTTAGCAGGATACTGTGTAATGGGGGTTTTTTGTAGACTGAAGAAGTCTGAGATGCAGATGTTTCTTGTTTAAGGTGAAAAATCAAATAGTGCTTGGTGGTTTATTTAGAATGATGCTGTAAGGCAAGAAGAAGCACTCTTCCGTGTCACATAAAAAAAAGATCAAATAGACATTTCAGGACTGGAAAAATGAGTGCTAAAAGGACTTATAAGACAGAAAAAGTAGTTATGCAGAGTTTTCTCTGAATTCTTCTTTTAATGATCACCCTCCTTGCTAGAGGAGCTCTACCTTTAGACAAAAATAATTATGAAAATACTGTAATTTATATAAAATTATCCCTTGAATCTACTGTTCTTCATAAGCCTAAGCATGTCATTTTGCAATTATTGTTCATTCTCAGAGAAAAGGATATTTGGTGGGTTTTTTCCTTTGGTCTTTTACAACCCATGGGAAGAGCCTGTTTGGGGATTTTTACAGCACTCAATGGTTTACAAGGTGCACAGGAAATACTATATTACAGAGAAAACTTTAAAAGTAATTTTAGCATCTAATGGAAATTAGAGCCCTTCTTTTAAAGTGATTCTGAATTACTAAATACCAAAGATACTTCAAAATTAATTAATGATGTGTAGGTATTCCTTGGAAGGACCTGATTCATGTCACAGGCTGAAATGAGATCCTTGGAAAACTGGAGCCCTTTTTCCTCAAGAGCCTTGAAGCAGTGTCATGGGTTGCCCAACTGTAGTCATGATTGCTCTGCCAGGAACTTTCAGCCCACCTGCCTTCTTCTGAGTAGTAAATAGAAGAGGTTGCTAGAGTAAAAGCAGCTGGACTTGTGGACCCTTCTGCATCAGAGAAGCAGTTGCACTCTAGGCTGTCTGCAGGTGAACTCTTTCTAGAAATTGCACCTCTTAATTGCTGTCTTAGTGTCTCGTAGTTCTGAAATTGAAGATGACTGTATATCTTCTGCTTTCTCTGGTTTGTGCAAGGAGATATCTGTGAGAAAAGCCAAAATACAGTGAACACATTGACCTTGAAGTTCCCGTTTCTGAATTGGCAACATGAAAACAGAGAACTGTGCCACAGCATTTTGATGACCTCTTACTTGCTTTCTGCAGGTTATAGTGGTTTAAGTAATGAGGAAGCTGAGAGATGCTATCTTTCATTTCTCTACACAGAAGGTACTCCTCAGTTTGTACTCAGCTGTTCACTTTATAAGTAGGTGGAACTATGTATGCATTGAAGGCATACATTTGATAAATGTAGTAAGCTTAAAACTAGCCTTGAGAAAATTACTGAATTCCCTGGGCTAACAAGAGTCCTCTTGTTTATGTTTTCATATATTTCATTGGACAGTTTTTATTTTAAAGCCAGCTGTCACAACCTGATGTTTCACAGCCTTCACTGTTGGAACACGCATGAGTTCTGGCATCAGTCTACGTGGAATATCTGTTTGAACAAATGTAGTATCAGGGCATGCCAACTATGGCCAGTTGCATTTAGTTATAGCAGTTGCTGAATGTACCTGGAGGGTCGGCATTCAGCAGGGAGTGAAGTCAATGTTGGCATTTCTCTAATAATGCTTTGACTTCAGAACTTGTACCTCATCGTGTATGTGAGAAAAAAATGACTTTTCTCTCAAAGATGAGATAGCTTGCTTGGCTGTGGGACCAGCATAACTGTGAAGACTCAGTTTGCACTTGGGTCATGAAGGACACTGCAAAGGCTTAAGTAAAATGCCAGTCAAACTGAAACACTGGTCCCTCAGACCACTGTAAAAGCCCCCAAACCTTTATCTGCTCCCCAAGTTATTTCCTTCCACGGATTCTTTATTAGTTACAAGAGCATGTCTAAGGCAGCAGAACAGTTTCTTCTTGCCCACAATGCAATTTTGACATTTTGAGGGAGCAGTAGGTATATAAGGAGGCAAATAAATTATTAGAAATACTGGACTTAAGTGCAGCCCTAGCATTCAAAACTGTAGAAGGTTCGCCTAAAATAACCCTGTGAGGTCACAGCTTCTTTCATAGGAATTAATGTAACTTATGTGCTATGGCATGGATGGTCCTCTTTGAAATATGCATTATGTTCATCTTCTTTGCAGTTGTGACTGTTTGAAGTGAAAGAATCCAATAGTCTGTACTAGACTGTTTGCACACAAATCAAGTTGTCATTAATCACACTCTGAAAGAGTGTGCCCTATGTGGAGTGCATTATTGTCAGAAAACCATAAAGCACATCCAGATCATTGTGCAGGAATAAAAAAATCTGAACAGTAACACACACTAAATCTAAAGAGATATGTGTAAAGTATTTGGAAAATCAGTAGATTCCAGTCAGCGAGTTAATGTGAGTTTTACGAGAAATATTCTAATTAATAGATTGAACCTGTTACAGATGTTATGTATACAGGTAGGATAGATAAGAAGTATTAAAGAAAAGGAAATATTTTCTTCCACCGATGTAGGAAGGCTGGTCCTGACAACTCCCACTGACCTCATGGTCACATTCAGTGAAATAATGGATCACAGTTAATTTGGGGGCCTGTCTGGTGCTGGGAACAATATGGAGCAAAGCACCTCAGGGTGGTTCTGCTGAGTGTTGTTTGAATACTGTCTGACATTCCTGGGAAGCACAACTGTTGCTCCATCTTCTGTCTAGTTTTGTAGTTCTAGTTGGATGGAAAATTAGATGTATTTATATCTGATTGTAACACTCCTCTTGGAGTGCAAAGAAGGATTAGTTTGTGTCCTTGCAAGAGTGCGAGGGCTGTAAATTTTAACTGGTCCGTTAATGTGACAGAAGGCTAAAAAAAGTCCTTGCTGTTTTCTTTCTGTTCCAAATGATAAAGGAAAAGCCATCTTGATCTAAGCATGTTGAGTGTGCTGAATCATGACCATGGTCAAACCACTGCAAGGGAAAAAGCGGAAGCTTCAAAGCAAATCATGGAATTGGAAGCTGCAGACACCAGTCTATATCCAAAGATGCCAAATCTACTTTATGTTCTGGCTTGTAGAAGGACCACTTACAGCAAAGTTACAAAATTCTGCACACTTATACATAGATAAAATCTAAATTTGAATACCAATATACTGCTCCTTGATATCTGGCACTGCCTGAACCAGTTTGGGGCTGATTTGCTTTGGGGAAGTGGCATAGCTACCCTTGCATAGTTTTGTCCTGGCTTAAACTCTCTGAGGAAGACTCAATGCAAATGTGATTTTACTGCTTCCAGGCTTCAACTGGTACCTGCAGAAAGGTCTGCAGAGCTCTGTGAAATCTTGCTGTGTGAGTCAGCACTCTGCCCCATGCACTGCTATGCACTTTTGACATGAGCCAACATTTATGTGGAGTCCATGGGCCAGGAGCTCTTTTGCAGGAGTAATCCCAGCAGTTGTTTGCTTGACACTCGTGCTCTAATTCCATCCTCAGAAGTATTGCTCCTGTGTGAGTGCAGACCTCCTCCTTTGTGAGCAGAGGTTACTTGTGGAAGAAAACATTTGGTAGAATCAAACCCAAAGGCAGGAAACTGTGTGGTCACACTGAATGTAAGCTATGAAGTGTGTATTAATTACACTGACATTGTATGGCATATACATTGAGTAGGGCATTACAGGAAAAAAGCTCTGGAAAACAGAGCACTGAGAGGTTCCAACAGTGGTGGTAGTTGGATGTAATTTCAGTATTTAACCTCTTTCTACATAGCTGTTCCATTGCCATGTAGAAATACTGTTTTACATCCACAAGTAGGACAGGCCCTTAAAAATATTTATTTGTGATATTTCAGAGGCCTCTGAAAACATGTGGAGTTGTGTACATGTATCACCATGTTTTGACTGGGATGCGAGAGAGACATTTTGAAAGGACTTTTTTTTCTGATGTATGAAGAGAGATTTTTTGCATTGCAGAGCTAGAGGATTTTGGTGATGGGTATGTAGTACAGAGTGCTACAGAATGGCTTCTTCTGAAGAAGGCCTTCTGAAGAAGGATAGACATGATTATTTTTTATATTAATATGTGTACATTGCGAATAAAAATCATGTAGTGAAATTGTGATGGGAAAGTGAAGAACTTTGTCAAATACAATTTAGATTTCTTTTGGCAGCCGTGTATTTTCTGAAGTTCAAATGACAATGTTTTGTCCAAGGAGAAGTCTTTAATTTTCTGTCTCCTCAGAGTAATTTGCATACAAAGGATCTATGGCAAAAAAACCCACTTAAATGTTGGTATTTTTATTGGTTTAAAAAGACTTGTGTCTGCACCCTTCATTTCAGAAGATCAACATCTCTCTCAAGATCTGTAGGTAGATAACAATTACAAAAAGTGGTTCGCCCACACACACAGTGGCTTAACTCTTTAATAACAGTTATTTTTGTAAAAAAAAACCCACATGAACTTATCTCAATTGATTAAATTTTGTTCTTCTGCAAAATTTTCTTAAAAATTTTCTTATTTTCTTAAGCTCTTCAGGAGCACGAGCTGATAGCAGAGTTGTAGAAGTACATCTATGGGCTCACTAATGTCCATTCTACTTGAGGAGGAAGTGGTAAAGCCTGAAGAGCTCTAGTTAATTCTCTGCATATTAGTCCCAAAAAAGAAATGAGCAGTGAATGCTTCTATAGCACATAGTACAGGAAAACAATTAATATCTTATGAATAATAAGGTAACTTTACCCTAGCTAATACTGAAGGTAGTGTATGGTTTTACATGGCTTTATATGGTTTTATGTGGGTTTTTTTTAATATGGTTTTATATGGGGTTTTAATATGGTTTCATATGGTTTGTATGAGGCGGCATGTATGGTTTTATATAAACCATGAAAACAAATACTATCAGTGGTATTTAGGTAGTGCAGAGGTATAGTTTGTCTTAGACTAAAAGAAAACTCTACTTGATACCTATTTCTTTGTGTTCTGTTGTTCCACTGCTGTCTTTTCCTTACTGCCTCTGTTTACACTTTAATTAGGCTGCACAAGTATTGATACTGTTGTTTTGGCTCCTGTGGAGTCCAGTCTTATGCTGACAGCCAAAGACAAAACCTTCAAGCACCACCAGGGATGTCTTGAGCACCCTTTACTTTCATTCCTCTATTAGTCTCTAGTTGCTCTTCCATAGGAGTCACAGCACATTATTTATTCCTCTGAGGAATAAAAGCTTTTTGAGTAGGGAAACTAGCATGCAGCAATTTTATCACAAAAAATGTGAGAAAAGGAGTGTAAAACCATAGTTCTGGAGCTCTACTTTTGTCTTTTTCATTTTCTCTTGGAACATTCAACTGTTCTTTTTTATTTTTTTCTCACTAATGTTTCAGCACCAGAATCAAAGAATTTGCCCTGAAACCACTCCAAAATATGCTTTGGTGGAGGAAGAAAAGCCTCTGAAGCTATGGAAATGTCAGATGGGTGCTATTGAGGTGAAAGGGCAGATTTGCTTATGAAGACTATGGATGATGCAAAGTATTGCAAAGCTGACATACAGAAGGTATTTGGTGTAAGGGTAGTTGCCAGAAGTCTTTTTGAGCCCAGTGTACCTTCCAGGTGAGCACAGCAATGAAAAAATCAGAAAGCTGAAAAAGAAAGAACCCCCAACCCAATTAATTAAAAATCTTTTTTATAAACATAATTTAAAACATTCTTCATTATCTGGATAGGATCAATACAGGGGGCACAAGTATATGTGTCTGTGTATTTATGTTCACTTTTTTGGTGTGTTTTACTTCTGTTCCTGGCATTGCAATCTGTGTCCTATGTCTCTTGTTGCCTTTCACCCTGTGGTCAACACCTTCTTTTTATGATGCAGATGTTTGATTCCTGGTGCAGTCTCAGTCTTTGTCCTGATCTGAGGTGATGGGAAGCCCCTGCTATGAATCACTGGTAATAATCAATAACTTGTGAATGGAGAAATGGAAGGGGACATGATAAAATTTCAGATACACTCTGGCTGTTTTCCGCCTTTAAGCTGACATGAGTTTTTGTAGCTCTATCTATAGTGGCTCCTAAGAGTTAACTTTTAAAGGACCAGCTATCATGTTTTGCAAAGTGGATTGCAAGATGGCCTTTTCTTAAGGCAGAAGAGCCCTGCTTGTTGTTTGAACTTGAATATTATCTGAAGTTGGGTTGGTTTGGATTTTTTTCGGCCTCTTGGGCATAAATAGAGCAGGTGTGTGTTTGCCACAGGCCACAGCTCAGGAAAGCTATGTCAAAGCACAATGAGGTCATTGTGAAACATCAGTATTCTTCCAGAGACCTGGCTGTTACAGACAGGAATACTTAAGAAAGATCTGTAGGCTGGATTGCAGATGATAGACAGAAAAGACTTCAAAAATCTTTGTCTGCCTAATTGTGTTTGCCCAGTGAGAACTACATCTTATCACCCACCTCTGAACAAGCTGTTTGAAGCAACTGTGTTGACAGTGAAGTGGGTTTGCACACGTCCAGTGTTGGGTTGATCTCTGAGTGTGAAGGAAATCTGGTTTCTTTAAACAAATCGTTCTGCATGTGAACAAGGTGAATATTTTCATTGTAAAGTGTGCTTTGACTTTGAGTGTGTCGGGAAATACTGTACCCACTAAATGATTATTAAATGGAAAGGAGGGAGGGGTTCCCAGGCATTATGGAGCCAGGTTCTACAGCTGGACTCCTAGCTGACACTGACAGCACTTAGCCAGGAGTGGAAGAATATGTTGTATAACTCACTGGCTCTACCAAGTACGTCGTGGTACTTTGCAAATAAACTTTCTATCAAGGTATTTTTGGACTTCTGCCTCAAACCAAGTGGATAAGGAGCATTTATGGCTCTAGCAATAAAATTCTGCAGATGTTCTTTTTTGTATGTGCAGTACTAAAAAGGAAAGCCGTGCTATGCTTTTATCAGATCAACTTGAAATCAGTACAAGTGTAGCTTAGGGTTAGGATTTATGTTTTCGCAGCAACATACCTTTTTACTCCAAGAAGGCTTTCAGTGTTTGTGCCTAAAGTCCCACATTAAGACCCCCAAAGTGACAACAATATGGTTTTCTTTGTGAGATTTGAATGTCTGGATTAGGTCACTTCACTCTTTTATAGCTTTAACCAGCTTCAACTTGTACTGTGGTGACACACATCTGCTGACTCGATGGATCAGTGCATTAAGCTTCAGGCTGACTGGTGGGCCATGCTTGAAAGACTTTTGGCATGTGCTGGTGCCTGCATTTTTCACCCTTGACTGAAAGCATATGCTTCATACAATTGAGACAGTGTTAGCATGTGGGTCTCAGGCAGCCTCCTACACATCTGGCAGAGCCTGGCCCTCCTTCCAGGTGAATCATCTCTCCTGGGAGGGTGGCTTGCAGCACTGTGGCATCTGCAGAGTGGCAGGAAGTGTCTGAATTCATCTGAGAGTGATTTTTATCTTCACATGCTTTTCCAATTTCATCAGGCCCCTCATGCTACATTCCAAGTGACATGATTAAACCTGCCAAAGACAAAGGGAGGCTGATTGATAAAAATTATCTCTGACCCTTCACAATCTGTCATACCTTAAGATAGTAGTAATAATAGTAGTAATGATGGAATGAAATAAGTGTTATGCAAAGGAAGTTATTATTGTTTGAATAATATTCTGTAAAACAGGATTACTTCCTTGCTTTTTGTTTCCCTTTTATCAGCCAAATTAACTTGTCATCAGCATAATAGAAGAATGGACTGCATAGGATTATAAACTTTACATTGACTTTAAGTGGCACTTTACTGTGATTTCTATTGTCTTGGTTTTATTTTAACACTTAGGTTTTAAGGCACAATAAAGATGCAGACCAACACCAAAGGATCAGTTTTCACAGTGGAGGTCAGACATTTAGGCAGAGGTGTTTTTGAACAAGGAGCGTATGGATCTATTTTTCTCAATATGAAAAGAAAACTTTGAAGGAGGGTTCTAAACGTAACTGGTACTACACAGCAAATAGAATATTTTATAAGCACAGAACGTAAAAATATTTTTATTCTTTAGTCTGCTGTACTGGACCAGGCACTTGGGTTATATTTCCGTCCAACCAAGCATCTGGACTGATACAGATGATCTGTAAGAAAGGAGATTAACTCTTTGTACCCTGAGATGTGTTACAGATCTATTGCATTTGCTGTCACTTCAGTATTGCCAGCAACAAAAAGTTCTTATACTGTCAGTCTCTTGTCTTCTTTAGAAACTACCCCTTATTTTGCCAGAAGAAAATGAAAAATACTTAGGCTAAAAAGGATATAGCTATTTTGAAGTGAAAAAACTATCACATCTGTGTAAGTTGCAGTGCGAAGACAATTATGCAAATTTAGTTCTTGGTTACTGTAGTGTTAATGATGGCAAATTTTGTTGATTTCATTTGAGTTATTCTGAATTAATCTATCTAGTGAGGGCAGAATGTGACCCACTCGGCTTTGATGTGTGTTCTGCTCTGTCAGGAGCTGCGAGGTTCTTTTGAACAGATGCCTGTGTTCCGCTGATATGCGGGGTCATTAAAAAGATCAAGATGACCAAGGCTGAGATGTTTGGATGGTTGCAGACAGCTGCGCTTTGCCTCTGCTGGCTACACACAGTGGATTCTCTATGAATTTTCCCTCTGAGGTTAGGTGTGTGGGAGCATTTTGCATACTGACCACTGCCAAGACCCAGCCCCACGTCTGGATGTACAAATCTGGGTGAAGATTACAAGTTATGGCTCTTCCTGAGAAAGCAGTAGGTTCCCATGTGTCAGGTAGAAGGAAATCCATGCAGGGCTTTTGCTAGGCAGGCTATGAGAAAGTTGCAGGGCTTTTCCCAGAGAGGCAAGGTAGCAAATAAATAATTGCTGAGCGTGTTTGTTTCTGTACTTAACAATGGTTTGGTGTTTAGTGTGTTCTGTAAGTACAGGACTTTGCAGTTTACTGCTACCACAGCAAAGCAGCTGGTCACCAAGTAGCTGAGTCAATGTTAGCCTGAAAGGCTTCGTTCCAGATATTTTTATGGTGGAGTTAAAATTGTACAGGATTCTAAATTATCCTCAAATGATTGCAATGAATACCAGCTATCAACTTAATCAGGATATTATACTTCAAATCCTGCCAACCTGTTAACAAGATGCTTCTTCAGGGCTCTGATGGTCATACCTTGCTAAAACCCAAAGGTTCAATTTTTATCTGTTCAGTGTTGGTTTCATGCCTTTTTATCTCTTTACTGCTGCAATAGGTACTTTATTTCAGTGTATGCTTCAGTAGGTTGCACCAGTGTGCATTTGTTCATTTTGGTTTTTTTTTCTTTCTTTCAAAGCCTTTTGGAGATAAAAAGTGAATGATGATATTACGTATTTACAAGTACATGTATAAGCAGAATGGCATCATCCAGCATAATAAATATGAGGTTTGTTTCTCAATGCAAATAAAGTTCTGCAGCTAAATTTAGCTCAAAATACTGAGTTCTTGAAATGAGAGCAGAATACATATGTACTTCACTGTTTGGATAGTGAAGCACAATCTGCCTTTTGTTTGTGTTTTTTTTTTAAGAATTCATTGCACACTTGGGATCTTTCACAAACATGTTTCTGATTCATGAATTCTGTTGGCGAAGGCATTGGGATGGGACTCTGCAGAGCAGGACTAGATGCAGCCATCATTTGGATATGGGTTGGCAAAACTACTTAGCTGCAACTTTTCCACATGAGCCCAAGCACAAGCAGTGCCCTCAGCAGTGCTGTGGGGCGGAAGGAAAGGCTGTTGTGTTTTCCCTCAGCAAATCCATTCCAGCTGAAGAGTTAACAACCCAGTGATGAAAGTGGGCCACATTTAAAGCACTGTGGTAGAGTCCTGTGGCAGGACAGCTAAACAGGCTCTCATTTGGACCTGTATAGTTTTCCAGAAGAGAAGGAGAAGGACAAAGTTGGCTGACACTTGATCTTTCTCTTGGAAAGCCTCTTTCATTAAGTAGCTGCTGATAGGAAGTGTCATTTGGCAGTTATAAAGGCTGGGGTTTGCAGATAGGTCTCTGCAAAGGCTGTAGGCCAGAGGGAGCCCAGGAGGGGATGCAGGTGGAGGCATGCTGAGGCAAAGCCTGACGGGACGGCACTCAGCAGTCAGACTTGAGTGCCACTTACCTGTCTTGTCCACTCTGCAGCCAGGCAGGTAAAACTGTCTGATCTTTAAAAACGGTGCAGTGACTTGCACTTACGGCAGTCTGTCCATGTAGTAGTCATTGTCTTTTTTCCCCCCATCAGTTATGGTGCAGGGGATTTTTTTTTAATGAGTCAGTATCTCTTGCCAGTCAACATTTAGCAGCTTACACAAGAATGTAAAGACATACAAGCACTGTGCTCCTTGCATTCATTCAACAGTAATTCTCTTTGAGATAATTGTAGTAAGTCCTAAAGATATACTCCATTGTGGCAGAATTGTTCTATACCTGGAATAAAAGAAGTGGAACTGCACTTTTTTTCTCTAAAGACAGTCATTTCAGAATTCCTGACTTCTGTTTTTTTGGTCTTATGCTCAAACTTGGAATCTCTTATACTACAGGGCTTTCCTTCTTTTCTTGTATCCTTTAAGATTGTCCAGGTAAGGTATTTTAGATCAGGAAAAGTTGGGATATATACAGTTGTGCATATATATTCATGTGTGTAAATTTATATGTTCAATACTACATGCTATTAACAATGAATGTTTCTTTTTCTTACTCAGTTGCACAGGTTGAGAAATGAGTGTTTGTGAAGTTAACGCTGCATGTGTAATTGTGAGGTAATGGAGCAAAATGTAACATTTTTGCTGTATTTCTTGGCACTTGTATTTAATTGTAACCATAACAATGAATTTATTAATTTGCTAAGTGCAAGGACTGTGCTAAAACTTACTCCCCCATGGCTCTGAGGTACCTTTGCCACTAGGCAGTAGTCTTTTTCCAGCTTGTGTTCTCCTGGTCTGGTAAAAAGGTTTGACAAATAGGTGCTGGGTGTGTGTGTGCATGCATGCACATGTGTTTATTTTACTCTCATTTAGAGCTATTAAGAACTTGATCCCATAAGGTTCTGAGCATTTTTATTTCCTGCCAGCTTTTCAGGGGGAACACCTTGTAGAAGGCATTTGCCTTTGATAATAACACTCATTGCAGAAGGAGAAAAGTGGGGAGGATGAGGATGGGGGGGAGATGGGAGAGAGTGGGTGAACGATCATGACCAAAAGAAGTGAATCCACCATTTTCTTTCTGCCTCCCTGGTGCGTTTGCTGCCATTAGATTCAGGGCAGCCTACCAGCTTGGAGACAGGACTTTACAGGGGTTAATAGGCGTGCACGGCTTTTATCTGCCACTGCCCTCTACTGAATAGAATATGAGAGATTATTTTTCAGCTGTTTCTGTAATAATTTCAGTTTTGAGGTGTCTGAGATTCCATTAGGACAGACTGTAGAGGTCACATACTCCTGGACATCTTTAATTTTTTGCAGGAAGTGATATACGGCCTTCTGTCATGTAATGCAAAGGCATGGAGCTTGGATAAAACACTCCTATTAATGTTCAAATCACACCACCATTTAAACCCCTTGTATCCTGTGCATGTAGAATTAATAGCTCTAAAGTCAATGCATGCAATGTATGCCTAGCTTTAGGAAATGTCACCAACTCTTGTTACATCAAAAAAAAAAAAACAAAACAAAGTGCTAGGCAGATTTTAAGTAGAACAAAGTTTAATTTTCATGTAATGTTCCCATTTGTAAGAAATTATTTTAATAAATTAAAAAGAGCAGAAGTGGTAGGTATTAATTTCTTTGCTTTAGACAGTTCAAGACAAAAACTGTATTGCCTTTTTTTAACCTCGGACATGGAACAAAATAGTGACTGAAGCTAAATGTGGTCCAGGCTTCTCTCAATTACTGGGGAAAAACTTTCAGGCTGTCTCACTATTTCCTCAGCTTTCCCTTTAACTAAAGCGAGGGACACAGTTTCGTGGTGAAACAACAGAAAGCAGTAAGAGCTTAACAGGGCCCTCCAGGTAACATGAAAGAGTGCCTCAGTCATCCTCTGTCTTGTTACTCTAAACACCAACTGCATTGTCTTGAGTCGTTTTCCCTTGCGGGAACACTTAGCCTTACCAAACACAGCTCAGCCTTACAGGTACATTCCCACCAATTAAAGAGGAGGGGTTCCTCACAAGTGCTGCCAATGCACCCACCTAGCTTGAGCGAGCATTGCCAAGTACAACAAACTGTGCCAAAGCGTGTGGTGGTTTTGGGCTCTGCTCCAACGGGGACCAAGATGAGACACTCAGTCACAACTTAGCCTTTACATAAAGCCAAACCTTTGTGTATTCCCCTGGATTATACTTGAAGCCATCCTCATAATGTAAGGTATACCTGGGCAGCGTCTGGATTCCTCTGCTGGCAGAGGTCCAGCCTGGGAGAGACTGGGCAGTGGTGAATGCTTTGGGTTGAGGCTTAGTTTGGGGCTTACCAGTTAGTTTGGCAAGTCTAGTTTGTGGCTATCAAAATTGAGATTCTCTCGAGTTTTTCAGCTGTGAAGCATATGAATTTGGGACCTTGCAAAACACCAGCCTCCCAGAAGAGAGAAAATAGGTACCTTCCAGTCTTGGATCTAACAAAGGACTGAGGGTGGGGTTTGGATGAAGGTTCAGATCTGTGTTCTCTGTTTAGTTTCAGCATTGTGGTTTTGGACCATCAGTAGTGGTAACATACAAATGATTTTTCACTCTAAAGAGCACAGTAAAATGTTATTATACTTGTTAATCTTCTTTTTTATATCTTGCCAAGTGAGGACTGCTACACTGCAGCTGGTATAGTGGAGGTGCCTGTGTTTTTGCCACTCTTTGTTCACAGGGGAATGAGGACAGTTTTCTATACACAGTATTCTGCCTTTCCCTTAAAACATCTGAGTCACACAGCTGTTTCCCAGTTAAATCAGAGACTCAATCTCACTGTACATCAAGTTGTATTATGCAACACAGGCTGGCAAACTTGTCCACTGATACAAACTGCACAGAGAAATCTGAAGATGGACAAAATCCTATTCCTCTCAAGGGTTTACTCTTCTTTGTGTCAGTGACACTTCCATTATAAGCCCCTGCCTTCATTTGCAAGGGGTTTGGTTGCCATAAGCTCTGCCAAAGACTGCCTTAAAATCTCCCTAAACCACTATAACAGACCCTAGAGTAAAAGATGTTCCCATGTGTGCACCATGACACCTCAGGCTGCCACAGCTGCGAATCTGCCTTGCCAGGCCTCTCAGTGCTGCTGCCACTGCATCTGGACCCCCAACAAAGAGGAAGGCAGTGGGTGCTTTCCACTACTGCTGCCTCTCCCTGCTTTGCTGGCAGAGGCCGCGTGTCCTGGTTTACATTGGCAGAAGCCAGCATAGCTCAGGGATGAATTTAGCCCTTGGCACTCCTTAGAGAGCTGACTCAGATGACTGCACTTGAAAACTACAAGCTGTCTCTTATTTAATTCTCCTGAATGTCCAGATTTTATTATTTTAAATTTTACTTCTTGTAAAGCTGTGTTTAGTGGGACAGCATTGCTGTTTGACTCCCTGGGCTGTCCTGCAGTTATTAAAAGAATATAGTGATAATAGTTTTCACCTATAGGGCACCTTATCCCAAAGGATCTCAAGTTCTTCACAAAATTAAATCCAACCTGATCAGTGGGCCAGATGATAAGTAGTATCCATTATTTTTTATATGAGAAAAGGAAAGTATGGAAATTTTAGGTGATGTGCTCAAAAGTGCATAGCAGATGAATTTCAGAACTAAGATAGAAGGTAGATTCCATAGTTCCTTCCTCTGAAGTCTGTGGGCAAAAGGATGACCTATGGGTTTCTTTTCTTCTGCCAGCTGCTTCTATGAATCACATTAAGGCACAGCTAGATCAGTTTGTGCCTTGGACTTCTTTTGAAATTGATTGATTATCTCTGAATTTCAGGTCATATTCTGAATTGAGTGTCCCTCTGGTCTTTGCTTTGAGGGGGAAAGCTTGAAAATGCATCCTGAGTATAGATTTGGAAGGTATGGTAGTTTCCATAGCAGCAATTCATAGGCAATAGCTCTGGAACATACCTGCACTGCTCAGTGTGCTGCTGGCAGTGTCCACTGCCACTGAGGGCTTGATCCACAAAATCCAGCAGCAGGAAGGAGTGGCTGGAATTCAGCCAGCCTGTTTGAACGGATACCCTGTGTCTGCTGTGCGTGTGTTAGTCAGGGGTCTCAGAAAAGACAAAGGAGCCCCTGCTGACAAATCTGCAGCTAAAAAGGAATCTCCAGTTAAGTACAAATACCCAGAAGTATAAGCTTGGGAGAACTTGTGCTGTCCCAGCTAGTTGCCAGGGTCACACTGTATGCATGTTTTGGGAGGATTATACGTTACATGTTAGGAGGTGTCTTTTCAGCAACCAAATGTTATCTGTGCCTGGGTCTCCACAGAAACAGAGACTCCTTGCACCTTTTCTGCTCACTTTGCAGTTTTGTAGCACGCAGCACATTCCTTAGATTTTGAGGCAGAAAAACTGGAGTTGGTCTTTCATACTGTGTGAATTCTTTGGCTTTGGAGAGTGCTCTAGACAAAGACAGGAGGAAATAGAGATTTGCTTCAGAAATAAAATTCTGCTGTCCTTGTTGCCATTTCCCCATGAAACTGCCTCCTGCCAACTCTGCATCTGACGCATAATTTATATCGGAAGCAGAATTGGTTGGGGCAAGTTTGTGACTGTAGCTGGCATTTCTGTCATGCCTTGTGCTGAATGCACAGCCTCTCCCTGCATCCCGGGTGTCTGAACACATTAGGAACATTGAGGGGGGGAGGGCCTTAGCAGGGTGTGCCAGAGGGGGAAAGCCACAGGCGCACAACTGCACAGCCTCAGTGAGCAGAGTTTGCTGTTGCTCTTCTTGGACAGCAACTTGTTAAAATTGTAGTGGACATGCCTGAGAGGCACCATTGACTAAAGTGATCTAAGAGTTAAATCTAGCTACTAATGTGAGATATCTGTGAAACTATAAAAATTTTTAGTCTAAATTGGTCTTGCATGCAACATTGCATGCATTTTTTTTTTCTTAAAAAATCCTAACAGAGGAAACTGAAATCACTGGATTAGTTTGCAGTGTAGGGCCTCCATTAATTGTTCTGATAACATTTGACTGAAGAATTACCCTGCTATTCAGTAGTGCTTGGGTTTGTTTCTTAATCCAATCACCTTGTGACAGTTCTTTAAGCTTTCCCCTTCCTTTTCTATTCTTAACATGCAATTAAAATGAAACTCTCCTGTATTATTACTGTAAATAACATGGAAGTAAGAGAAGAACATACTTTTCACATGTCACTGCTTTGCTCACTCCTGTTAGCTGAACTGTATTGCTGCGATAATTTAGTTGACTTCATTGAACTTATGACAGCACACGGTTTTTACCCGTAGTAGTAGACTAAGTAAATGTTCAGTAATTAATGGATCTAATTGTGGTTGTCACTGACATAAAGATGGGGTTTGCTCTTGCTTTAAATAGGCGTGCAGGTCTCTTTGCTACATCTACTGAAGAAGACACAAATAGGTACAGGGAAGCTGCTAAACTACAGAAATCTTTCCTTTCTGGAAATTTCCAGGTTTCTTCCACAGTTATTTCTTAGTATTAAATATAATATATAAAAGTCCAAATTAATTGGGGGGGAAAAAAACCCAGAATTTCCATTCAAGCTAAGTGATTAATTCCAACTTTTCAGTAAGGCTGTCCAATGTCATGCTGCTAAAACATTTGGTTTAGACTAAGTTTCACTAAAACTCTTGCTGTTTAGAAAGTTTTTGATACTTCTGTGACCTGCTTTAGAAACTTATTGAAAAGTTTCTGTAATTCTAAATTACAGAATTCTATTGCTCATGAAGTTTGAACAACTGCTGGATCCTAGGCAGGCCATGCTGCCAAACTGCATAAATGTCTTCTGAGCCAATAAGCCATGACTTCGACCTCCGTGGGCTTTGGAACAGGCTCTTTGTGTCTTAATTCAGGGCAGCAAAGCCTTTGCAAACCTCTGAATGGGGTTCTGTAAAGATGGCTGTACACTGTGAAGCTGGCCAGATGCTGTGACTTTTGTGATGCGGGTAAATATCTGGGATGAATTAAGGAGGATTTGTCAAACTACCTTTATACAGCTGCCAAGCTTTCAAAAGTGAAAGGCTGCCACTAAGCCACAAGACCCTTGCCACAAGCAACACCATGCTACTGTAACTGTTATTTAAATTATTGCAGTGGGAGGTCTCTCTTAATAACCATATTAGTACAGAGTTGCTTAATGACTTCACAAGAAAATAATTAAACCATTAAATGCTATAGAACTGCAAACCATGTCCCCAGTGAACTTCGAAGTTGTCTGCCTTCTTAATGGACTGTGAAAGCCAAGCCTGTGTCTGAATCACAATGCGAAGTGGAATGAACCTTTGGAGAATATAGATCTAGATTCTTCAGCTTGAGCCATTCTCCTGATTGGTCTGCCTTGTAAACATACCTGTAGGTGTTTACACAAGAACAACAAATTTCCATCAGGTCTTGCACTATGAAGGTGATTCTGTGTGTATAGCTGTTTTTATCTTTGCTTGCATGGGAGAATAATGGAGTTCAATGGGAAGATATTCTCAGTGAGAGAGAATTCTAGTGGAGTCCTACTTCTGGACTCATGGGCACAAGATTTCTAATACTGCAGAGTTTTTGTAGTTTTTATGTTAGCTGCATTTGTATTCTGAGATCAGGCAAAAACTGTGTTCTGAAATTGGCCCACTGGAAGGAAAGGTGGGGGTGTCTGTATGTGTGACACTGAGAATGGGAAAACATGGAGACTTCAGTGAAACCTCCAGTACTCCCTGGAACTACAGGCATATGTCACACCTTTTTATCTTGTAAACTTCAAGAACACAAATAGCAAGAAGAATGGCAAATGGCATAAATCTCAGATTGCAAGATTTACAGTAGTAGGGATTTTGTAAGAAAACAAGAAGGCACAGATTTGGTCATGTCATTGGAACACATATTATTTAATGGTACATTTCTGTTCTAGTATATGCATGCATCTTTTTTTGCAGGCTAAAACTGAGCATTTTGAGATAAAGCTTTAGTAGACCACAGTGTTTGTAAGATTAAAAGACAAGGTCATCAGGCCACAGGGCATCTTTAGTTTCACCCTCTGAAAATAGGCAAACGTATTAAAAAGTTGTAGGAGAGTTTTTATAAGTGAGTAAATTTTACTTCTGTAACAAGACTTTTATTTCTTGACACTTGTTTTTACTAGATATTTCAGTTTTCAAATAGCATTTTAAAAAAGCCTCTGAAAAGGACCCTTGCCTGTAGCAGGAAGCATAATCTCCCTGTTTCTCTCTTTCTCCTCTCTCTCTCATTACATGCTGGCATGAACACTCTGACATTGCTAATTGCCTCCACATTACACTGGCTGAATTCCAACAGTAGTGGCATAAAAATTAATGAACAAGACAGAGCTCACACATAAGGAACATATGGTGCAATAGCGGTCAATTGCATTTGAGTTTAAAATAATGTCTTGAGAGAATCATGATCAAAGCAGTTTCACAAAATGAAAAGGGCCAGATTCTACTTGTGCTATGTATCCGTGCTACCTCACTGTCCTCACTGAGACTGTGAATGTGAACAAGGAGATTCCCCAAACTGTAAACAGAGAATGCCAAAAAGTTGTTTCATTTGCAAATGTAGTAAGAATTTCCCTCACTATTCGTACTGTGAAAAATAGTGTGAGTTAATTTTCTGCTGGGGAGCAAAGCTAGCAAAAAAATGTTCTTTGAAATGGAGAGAATTCTTCAAAGATGTTATCACTGTCTCTGCTAACAGTGCCTTCACAGTGGAAGCTATGCAGTTTACAGAAAGGTGACACAGTTATTTCCCATTATCCTAAAATGTGCAATTTAAAGTTAACACAAGTTAGTTTTATCTGTGTATATGCTTCTCTCAAAATCCAGATTTCAGGGCAATTAAGATAGTGTTAATACACAGTACTCTCAAGATTCTTTCAAGTTGAAAGCTCGCTTTAGATTAATGTTAAAATTCAGGTTTTATTCTCTTGCCAAAGTACATGCTAGGTAACCTCTTGTTAATACTAATGGGAGTTAAATATTTGCACTCAGGAAAATAGACCCCAGATATGATACAAACTGCTTATGTTACATAATATAAATAAGCACTACTTGTTTAATAGCTATTACTGCCTTACTGTGGAACAGTTAAAATAGTATTGCGAAGTCTTACAATGTAAATTATTGGGTTTTATTATGCTCGTGATTTCCTATCATGTTCTTTGTCTCGTGAGATTTGAACACTAACTTTAAGTTATATGGGACATGTCCTACAAGAGTTTAATGAATGACCCAAATAAATCACAGTATCAGTGCAGAGTTCATATACATGGAAAGGAGCTTTGTATCACTTCAGAACCTGTTTCCTCAGCCAGATTGAGGTACTTTGGCCCATTCCCCAGGTTAAAGCAGCCTGGGTGTTACCCAAACTCAAATGTGGCTGCAGATGGCCCCGCTGGGTCATTACAGCCACTGGAGAGAGCTGGAATGCAGAAATGCTCAAGCCAGTCCTCCCCATAAGCCTCCTGCTACTCTGCAGGAATTTCCTTGGGGCTAACTCACACTGGCTCATAGCCATTTCTGCTTTAACTCCTAGCAGGATAAAGAAGAGTTAGGACAGCTTATTGGGACACTGGGAATGAATGGCAGACTTTTCTTACCTGTATTTGAATTTTTCTCTGCTACTTAAAGTGTTTCTCAAAGAATTACTGAACTACCCTTTTGGTAATCCAATTTTGAAGCAGTAATTGCTTCTCATCTGGGTTCTCAGGATATGATACAATGTTTATTTCAGTTGAGCTTTTATTTACTTTAAGGTTAAAAAAAATAGTTGATTTTAAATTTTGAGTGTAGTTTTGGGTTTTACTTAAGACACATTACAGATTATATTTTAAAGGAAAAATCATGCAATATCTGAGAGCTGAGTTCAGTGCAATATAGTGACTTCAGCATAACCCTTTGCATTTACAATGCAATTAGGTGTTATTCTACCACAATTAATGGGCCAAATGACACTCCCACTTACTATAATAAGCTTCCTGATATGAATCTGAGATAACTGAGATTGATACTGAGACTTATGGAAATGCCTTGTTCTGCAGAGATGCAACAGGGAGAGAAAAGCACCTGCTGAGTTGCTGTTTCTGCTGCTGGTTTTGGCCCACTGTGTCTTGGTCTATACATGAGGAAGCAGCCTCTCTCTCTTCTCTCCCTTTTCATAAAAAGGAGGCAAAGGGTACCAGATGGCATGCGTTAAAGAGCTTTTCCTTCTAGCACAGAATTTATTTCCAAGATGTAGAATTGTGAGGATTCCTTTAGTCATCCCCCCAGAGTCACAGGTTTGGTATCTCGCCAATGGCATGTAATACACTTCCTGGCATGCTGTGGGAGAAGTAAAATTAGTTCAGAACTTCACTTTACTGTTGCGGCTTTTTTTTTCCTGTGCTATTTGAACATGCCTGGAAAAGGATCAGCATTTAAGATTTAGTAACCATTTCATTTCTTAGTGGGCCATAGCCTCTCAGCCTGGCTGTAGACTTGGACAGTTGTCAAAATCTGTGAACACTGAGTCTTGTTGATTAATGCCACGTGCAAGTATCTCTCATGCTTTGTTCTGTTTCCTAGGTATGGACTAAAATACTGAGAGATAACTGAAAGTGAACCTTAAAAAAATCCTTCATTTATGTAACTTATCTTACATAAATATTACTGGTAAAATTTATTTTTCAGGAGTTGGGACTTCCAGATGTGGTTCAGGGTTGCTTTTGTAGACAAGGGAGAAAGAAAACAAACTAGAAAATTCAAGTAATTATTGTTGGTTGTTTTCCATAACTTTTTGAAGTGAATTTAAAGCTACATGAAAAAAACCCTCATGAAATAATTATTATAACTCAGTGATTATTATATACTCATAGATATATCTCTAGCTTGCAAATTGAGGTACAACTTCACAAGCTGAGTGTCAAAAGAAAGTTTATCTCAAGGGACTTAAGCAAAAAATTTAGATATTGGGACATCGCAACTAAATTCTTTGGCATTTGCTTGCTTTCTTTTCTTTCCATTAGACAAAATTTTTTAGTTATGTTACAGGTATGAGTTTTTGCTTAATATTATGAGGAAAACTATTTATGATTTTTTTTTTTTGCTATCCCTCTTACACATTCCCTTGTCATTTTATGGAGTGCTGTGCTGTTATCTCAAGAACAATACACATCACACTGTATGTGTGTAGTTAAGGGCATGTTTATATGAAAAAGGAGATTGTTTCTGTCTTGCTATAATCCATGTTTGTACAATTCTTTCAATGTCTTTTAATTGTTTTGAACTCTAAAATGAAATGACTTCTAGATAAAATGAGCTTTCAGCTCTCTCCTTTTGTGACAGATTCCAGAGCATCTCTACCTCAAGGCACGTTTGGTCACCATTTTGCCTTTGTGACCCTTCCTAACCTGTACCACTCAGCAGGCTAGCACTAATGTCAGTACTGTTTACTTGGGTAAGACTGATAGCATCCAGGTGGAGTTTCCAGTCCTCTTTTTTTTTTTTTTTTTACATTTTTTTCCCCCCTTTTCTTTATACAGCCATGGAATACATACCCTAAGCAAAGTCAAGCAGCAGAGTGTTTTACAGATCTGCCATGTTTTTACTTTACAAATTAGTTAATATTGTCATTTTCTTTTTCACAAACACAGGACAAAACCTCCACTCAGTGGGAAATGGCATGGTTTAACTAACTTCAGTCGTGTTATACCACTCTGAGGTCTACTAAGGATCTGGCTTGTAAATCTGAATTTTTCCCTTTATTTGACCTTTTCTAAATACATTTTCTTTACCCTTGTGGTCAGCTTGTCGTCCTCACTTCTCACTGAAATACTGACGCCAGCACACTTCATTGAGTTAATCACTTGTATGCTGGTTTAGTGACACCAGTTACTCAAATGCCTTTTCCCTGCTTTTGTTTCATTATTTCATCTAGATGAACAAGGTTGTTCAAATTAGTATAAATCAGTCCACCTACGGTTTTTGACACTTAGAATTTAAGTACTGAATTACTGTCCTTGACAGCTGAAAGTTGCACGTTCTCTGAATTAAGACTGGAGTGTAATTGTTGGCAGTTAATAATAGATCCTTAGAAATACTCTGAAAGTATCCACAACTAAACTGTAAAAGTGGCATGACTGATCAGAATCCTACTGAGTGCTGCAGCAGCGCCGGTCAGGGAGAGAATATTTAACAGTGAGTGCTTGCCTTCCTCTGCAACATCAGCTCTTCTGGCCAGCATAAAAGCATGGTGGGAAAAGTCCCTGGGCATGTCTTTGGGGACCAGCCTCTGCAAAGAGCTTCAATACCATTAGTGTGGCAAACTGTGCCGGGTACTTCTCATAGTCAAGTACAGGAAGTCCAGCATAACCCCAGTGCTCAGCTGAGGTTACATTTCTTTAATGCACAGAGATCAGGAGCCTGCCACTGGAATGCGGCAGGAGGCTCCATCCTTTGGCTCCAGCTGCAGAGCTCATGATCTTACTTCATTCCCAGATAACAGCTTATGTGGTGGCTGTTTTTCCAAACCCTTAACTGGACCTCCATGTTGATATCTGTTGTAGGTTCCTGGAGGAGATGAACAGATGCAGCCCACTGAATTTTAGAGAGAAGTTGCTGAATTAATTATTTGCCCATTCAAAAAAAATATGGATTTGCCAACAGGTGCAAATCTCTAAAGATGAAGCTTTGTAAACATATTCTACTTCCTCCCCTTTGGTCTTGAAAGTGATTTCCTGATGGCATGAGTGGTGTGCAGCGCTCCTTCTTTCAGTGCTTACCCATTAGCGCTGCAGCATCTTTGTAACTCTGGCATTGAGGGTTTGTGCACTGATGACCTAATGCTGAGATGTTATAGCTAAACAAAGAACCCCAAAAATAAAAAATTTGGTGTTCTCCTGTTTTAAACTTAAAGGGAAATGTCTGACTTTGTTTCCTATTAGAATTGCAGAGCTGTTTTACACATAGGGGAGTCTTTAATTGTCTGTTCTACATTAGCTTGGTGATCAGTCTGTTTAGAAGCTGCTCCTTGCAAAAGGAGGAAAAACCTGTTTATTGTGCCTATTTTCTTGTGAAAGTGAGTCACGTGTGCTTTTGTTACATTTATGGCAGTTGATTGAAATGCAGAGCAAGAACTCATTTTTAAGGTTTGTAGCATTTGTGGACTTTTTACAAAATACCTATTCAAGAAAATAGTAAAGATCTAAGTCTCAAACCTGAATTTATTTACCACAAAATAACACTGTCTTGTTATTACTTGGTGTGTAGGTGCACAGTCACTCTTGCGGCTCTTATTGCTGATAACATACTAGGAGCTAATTTTAAATAAGTTTGAAAGGGAATTTAAACTGCGAAATCCGAAGTTTTATGCTATTATCTTGGTCTGATATTGTTTTCTTCAGTATGTCCGGAGGCAAGAGAGAAGAAAGGGAGAAAAGATGATGCTTACTGAAGCTAATCTTCCTAGGCCCCATGTATCAACATTTCTGCAGAGCCCTGTGCAAAACTAGGCAGAATATCTGCTTTAGGCTCCTGCTTTGAAACACCTGCAGAAGGAGCCTCTCCCTCTGCCCTGAAGATAGAGGAAGCTTGGACAGAATAAACTTTCAGAATATCCTCTGCAGATGCTTACTAATTGTTAAAGAAGTCAGGAAACTGTTGGCCTAAGAAAATCTTACTCAAGTTGCATTCATTTGAATGTATGTTTTTCAAAACTTTACAAGCAGTTAAGTAATGACACAACAGCACGAGGCTGGCTGGCTCTGAAACAGCCCTTAGTGCAACCCAAGGTACTTTATGCTTCTGCAATAGGGCAGATACCTGCACAGGCAGTAGGGTGGCGAGAGGTATCCCTGCCTGTAGTCACACAATTACCTGGCAGAAGGTTGGGAATATGGTCCCAAGTCAGCATTCAGCCCATTAGGCCAAATTCTTTTGAAAACTGTAAAATAAATAGATATAAGTCCAAAGGTATTTTAGCTTAAACTTGCATTAAAAATTCTTCCTTGTTATGTAGAGAACCATTCCAAAATTTTGTAGTTGACTGCTGCTGAGGTGAGTTACATTTTCACATGTCAGATGAGTTCAGACAATGTTTCTGCAAAAGTTAGGTGGTTACTTGCAATGCTGAAATGGACATTTGCTCAAAAGAGAAGACATGTCTGGTTTCATTGCTACTTCAGAAACTAAAAAAAAAGAAAAATTTAAATTACACCAATAAAAAGGTCTTGCATCATGCCTAAGGTCATTAGCATCTGGCTTTGGGAAGCTGCCAAAGGGAATGAATTTCAAAGACTGAGACTATTAGCTGAGAGCCTGCCAGTCCCAGGAGGTCTTACCTCAGTCTTAGAGCAAGAGCTTCCTGGCAGATCTTAATAGCTGTGACAGTACTTTGAGTGCGGGGATATCACTTAGGAGTGAGTCTAGAACTACACAAGACTTGGAAGAAACTTTTGTAACACAGTGAATGGCTCCAGGAAGCCACCCGAGCCCAGCAACCGGGCAATGTGCAGGTGTTGCCTGCTCACAGAGGTTCTCTCTGCTCCGGGGGAAAACAGATGCTTTTCTCCACCTGCTCCACTTTCAGCCCAGCTCAGAGGAATGCATTGCATTAATCTTGTACAGAGGTGACCAAGGCAAGGTGAATCGGCAGGGTCTCTTCCCCAGCCATGAACAGGCAGCTCTCTAGATGAGCACTGCTGTATATAAACCCTCAAGCCAAGAATAGGCAGTGCATATGTATAGCAGGCACTGCTCCTGCTCAGTCCTCCAAATACTTCTCCAGCCAAAAACCCCAGTCTCTTCCAGCTAACCTGAAATAAGTCACAGTTAGATTGTTTCATGAAGTCCCCTGTCTTTGTCAGGCACTGAGGAATGGATCTATGGTTGCATGTTACCTGCCTGTTAATGTGACACTGCAGATCAAAATGGATGCCCATCCCTTCCAGCAGTCTTTAACAGGCACAGCAGGGAGGTCAGAGGAATGCAGGCTCTTCTGGGGTACAAACAGCTGCCCAAAGGTGTGCTTTGGAGCACATACATCCATTTTAAAAGGGGAGTGCATGTGTGCCTATGTGCATTTCAGCACATACATAAAACCAAAAAGAGCTTGGGCTGAGGCATGCAGGAAGTAACTACTAAAAAACCCCCAAGAAATAAACTCCCCAAATAAATAACTAGAGCAAACCTGCAAGTCAAATGCATCACTGTTGTAATTCCTTTCCTTCAGTGCTTTGTGTCCCTTTTCCAGTGTGGTAATCTACTCAGTGTCAGTTATAGTCTGCAGATGTTAAAAAGCTGATGGTCTCACCATGTTACTGATAGAAGTATTTCACTGATGGTAAAAGGAGTGAGCATAAGCACAAAGGTTCATCAAAACCTGCCTTGCTTCACTTTCAAATTCACCCTCCTGTTGTTCTTACCTATTCCTGATAGATCATTAGCAATCCAGGTGTAATAGAAAGAAGTGCCTAGAATCACTTGCAAGGCTATGTACGTGTATGAGCATGAGACATTTGGTCTAATAGTGTATTGGTGTTGCAATACACAGAGATGAAATATGTCTTCTTCAAATAAAAACCGTTGTTGTTCCACAGAGAACCTGTGGCTCATCACTCTTCTACATGAGACCATTGCGCAGAAGAATTCGTTTCACAAAACATAGTGCAGGTAACTCTAAAATGGAATGGATTACTGACTTGCTTTAACTTCAGTAATGATGACTGGTGTCATTTCAGTTCCTGTGTGGATTCATTTTAATTCTCACATTGCTAAAACTGGCATCTTTTTTCTTGGATTTTTTTTCCTGATAAATGGAATCCTGTTCAACAGGATCAGAGAAAACAAGGATTTGAGTGAGCTGTGAAAAGAAAACATGTTTTTCTTATAGTTGGCTCTCCAGGGCAAGATATGGGTGGCAGATGGGACAGAGTGGGAAAGTATGCACTGTCTGCAGGCCCCCCAAATGTCTGCGTGATCTTTTCCTCAATGGCTAAAATAAAACATAATTTTAAATATCTGCTTATGCCATCATAGGCCCTGTGGATTTTGTTGTATGAGTAGCCAGAGAATTTTTTGCAAGAAGTAGTGAAAATTTTTTCATATTGTTTAGATTTGTTCAGTTCAGTTTTAATTGCAGGTTCAGTGGTGTCCTTTGTGTAGTTTCATCTGCAAAGTAAAAATTAAAAAGTTACACACAAGTCAAGTATTTTAAAAATGTTAACAATGTTTATGCTTAAATTTAAATTCTGAGAAGCCATCTGAATCTGAGATAAAATATTTTTGACAAAGACTAAGCAGTTTGATCCAAAATAAATTTATGAAGAGCTGTTCAAATACCTTTTCCAAACTGTAATTGGAAAATAACTTGTTCATCTTTTTGCTGTCAAGATTAAGTAAGTCTAGTTCATTGTTCTTAAAAATGTAATTATTATAATTTTTTAAAATATGAAATACCGTTAGGCAAGTTAAAAGGACATCATTGCCCACGCCACTCCTGCTGTAGCTGCTTGAGGCCAGATACTGACTTTGCTAATTGGGTGCATTTTTGCCCCAGGCAGCATGGCAGGATGCCAGACCTAGTGTCCCTTCCATGTTCCCTACATGTGTGCTTGAGTGATGCTTGACCTTCCTGGTAAAGGAGGATTTGATTTCAGAGAGGAGGTGCAAAGGCTCTTTAATATGGATGTCTTTCTTTTCCCAAGATCACCGTTACTTTGTCGGCTCATTTATTTGTCAGTCTGTTTCAAAGTCCAGCTGAGTGTTCAGAGCTTATTAATTTCCAGTCCTGGGTATGGTTGTTGGACACCTGAGATTTGCAAACTGCAGGTCTTTGGTAAATGCATGTTTCAAACTGCATTTATTTAGTAGAGAGATAAAAAAGCAAGTATCTTCTGTACTCCTGGTCACAAATGTTGTTTACATAGGCTCCATGGGACAGTTTTTCTGATTATGACTGGCTAGGTGTGTTGCAACACTTTAATTGGTACATAAAAGAAGCAGCATGTTCTATTGCTAATGGCTGGACTGTATAGAGTAGTTTCTAATTAGACTAAAGAAGCTCCAAATACTGGCATTGTCACAAACTGGCTTTCCAGCTACTTATTTACATCACAAAATCTGTATATGAAAGTAGGTTACATCCCCCCTTCCTTGCAAACACGTGTTTCTTATTTTGTGAGGCAGACGCTTCACAGTGTATGTCATCCAGGTAATGTAGTTTGGAGAAAGCATCTTGATAAACAGAATATGAAATTTCTAAGGCTAGAAATTAGTTTTTAGAGCTTTCTAAAGAGGCTTATTTTTTTAAATAGACATATTTCAAAGGCTCTTCTATTTCTCTTTGCTGGCCAGTATAATATGATGGTTCAGCACAAAGACATCTTTTTGTAAGTGTATAGAGGAAGAGTTTGTAAAGGCAACTGGGACTATACCTGTACTCTGCTGGTTTTATAAGCAGCAGTTGCCACTCACTTCCTAAAATGGAGCTCTGGAGAAAGCACTATTCTTGGGAAGAGGATGAAGCCACAAAACTGACCAAATGAAGGCTGTCTCTGTCCCAGGTTTATTGCATAACTTTGGGTAAATCACAAATTTACCAGATTGGTAAAGGGAGATGATGCTTACAGTGAGGGTTGTGATGTTTTCTTGGAGGCTTTTTTTTTCATAAAATGTGTTGAAATTATTGCAAAGAATGGTGTCAGAGGTATATGGAGTTTATTACAGATCTGGTATAAATTGTATTTGTGGGAACTAAACAGTTTTGTAGCAATGAGGATTTTAATGTATTCAGAGTATAAAAGGGTGCCTCTTTAGAAGGGTTTCTTTACTATAGGGAAAATTAAAGATCACACCAAGTATTTAATTTCTATTTGAAATTGCAACCGTTTTTTAATAGAGGTTGTGCTGACAATACCACAACCTCCTTTTAGCATGAGGGATTTCAGAAGATAGCACTAAATACTCAGGCTGAATTTAGTGTTTCTTTCAAGCTTTTATCTGTGGAGTTTTAGTGTTCCTTTAATCAGAATTCACAGAGGCTGGATGCCAGCTGCATCTCCTGCTTGTGGAAGAGACCATTCAAAAAGAATATTCTCTTAATAATCTGTTGGACAAGAAGCTTATGTTAGAGCCGTTTCTGGGTGAAGAGTTTAACACAGAAAAAAATTTATGACAAGCTGGGGGCTTTGGAGCAAAGCATGTGGCCGGACTAATAAAAATGTCTCACAGTTACTGCTGGAGGGCTTGATCCTGCTTCCCTTCAAGCATGCGACACAAGTCATGTTGGCTGTGCAAAGGCAGGATAAAGTCTTTCAGCTTGTGGACACCCTCAGCAGGAGGGGACACCTGTCCCAGCCATTGAAAAAGGCATCAAAAGTAATCCTGAGCTGCCATTAACCCCATGCTGCTCCAGTACGGGCTGTTGCAGGGTAGCGGCCTTTGCATCCTATAGGGCAGTGACCATTCAGCTCTTCTCTCTAGGAGCCCCAGGCTCCTTCTTACCACCACTGTATGGTTTATTTTAACACTAGGACAACATAAAAGAGAAAAGGAGGTTTGTGAAAAGTCACACAAACCGTGTGTGTGTTTAGTATACCTGAAGGCTCATTACTTCCTTGTGGTAATCCTACCAGGCCTCCTCCTTCAATCACTTCTGTGTTGGCCTGGCAGTCAGCTTCCTGCAGATATTTTACCCCAAACCCCAGCTCCATAAGAGACTTCTGTTTTACACCTGCCACCCTTCTTATAATTGTATGATTTCGCACCTTGTTCTAGCCCTGGCCCTCCTCCAAGCAGTTCCCAAACGTGCCCTAAAAAGTGGTTGGTCTTGAAGCACTTTTCCTCTTTTCCACTTTTCATGCTATGCATACTTCCCTATTATTTTAAACCACTGTATTAATAGAGGGAAAGCCCAGGTAACCAGTCCAGGGCTTCAAAGTTATTAACAGGGCAGCTCTGGTTTCACCCTAAAATAGGCTAGTGCTTGCTCAAGTGCATATCAAGAAGCATCAGTGATAAAATTTAAGGGACTCAGTATGCCATACAATACTTAGTTCACATCAGCTTTGTGTTTCTTGAATTGCTTCTCTGTGTTGCAACACTCAAACATTCCCACAAGTTATTTACTTCCCAAAGCTGCTAGCTGTCTGTGGCATCCTAGCCACTCTAACCAAATTGAGTGTCCAGATCACCCAGATAGATACAGCCTGAGCTGACAGTTTAGCTCCAGTCTGAACACATTTAAGCTCATAATTTCTAGTATGCAAGTCTATTGTTAATGCTGCCTAAATACCAGGTAGAAGGGGTTCTGTTTTGTCTATGCAGTCTCCTGTCAGAAAGCTGAGGCAGGGATGATTGGCAGAAGGAGGAAAGGGGCTGGAAAGCCTGTAAGCAGAGAAGGGCTCTGTGCTGGAAGTCTGCTCTGTATCCTGGGTTCAGAGGAAGGCAAAGTGGTGAGGAGATGAGAGGACGGGAACTGCGGAGGTTGCCTGGGCTATGGGGCAAGGCAGCTTTGGAAAATAAATGAGAGCTCATGGCAGATGCCAGTTCTTCAGCCAGCTATTCTTGGCAATGAATACAAAGCTTAAAGCAAGGCAAAGTTAAATTTATTTTTATATAAGTATATGTATATGTATGTATGTACTTTATTTTTTAAAGGTTTCTCTCATTTCCAGGTTTTAAATTATTTCAGACGTTGCCTCTATTGGAGGTGCTACAATAACTCAAAGCTTCACAGAGACAAATCTATTATAGCTTGTATCACAGGAATGCCCAGAGGCCTCTTGTAGGGACAAAGCCCCATTGTGTCAGATGTTATGGAAACATCATGTATATCTTTGATTTATAGTGGATTTTGAATCACTCTTAATAGTTGAATATTTTTTCCCATCAGTAAGTTTCAGTTTTCATGCTTTGAAAGGGGCTTTGAAAGGGCCTTTCTAGGTTCGGGCAAAAACTTCTACAGATCACTACATCTACCTCGGCATACAATTGCTATATACTACCGCTGGCAAATACCAACAGTAGGCAGTAAAACTAGATAGAAGGATTCTGAAAGTGTATCGAAGTGGTAGATTTGAACAGTAACTGTAAAAAGAGTAGGAAGATGAGAGCTTTTTTTTTTTTTTTTTTTAAGTGATCTTAGAATTGAAACATCCCTTTGCTATCAAAGTATTTAGACATTCTGTGACCAAAAATGAAGGAGGCAAAAATGTGATGAAAACATGGAAGGATCTTTTGGAAAAACTCAGTGTAACATTTTCAATTAAGTATTGTCAGTTTTATTTTTTCCCCCAGTAGCAGTAGAATTTGTCCTAGCTGTTGCTGAGCTGTTTTTTTGGATATGATAATCTAACAGACACTAGGTTGACTGTACAGTATAAAGTTGGCCTGTTGAGCATACCAATAGTGGGATGGTTACTTGCACAATTTAGCAACAAGCTCTGTAAATACTTTGGAGGCCACTAGGACTGTTAATTTATTTGAACAAGTGCTTCTGCAGAGTTACAGCTTTGACCAGGAGTGGTAGTTTTGTTCCATATGTGAATACAGTAAGTTTGAATTTGTTCAGCATGATAAAATAGCATCTGCTATGCACGAATGTTGGAAGACATTTGGACTGTGACTGCATAAAGTGATGGTTTGTGTTAGCCAGAGTTCCAACATTTTTGTTAATGCCACTCACATCATCAAGGTATATCCAAAGCTACCACCAAGTAGCCAGGCAGCTTTCACTGCAAGTTTCTCACATATTATCCTTCTGCACTCCACTTCTGAAGTCTCATCTCCCTTGTCCATAGCCAAAAGCTACTAACTTGGAACAAAGTTCAATCATGACCCAAACATAATGAAGAAGGAGAAATCACAAAAGATGGAGTTAATGGCTGCGGCTACCGCTGTGGATCCTTTTGCCACAGGCTCTGAAAGTCTGGAAAATTAATCAAAGTTCAATCAAGGATGTATGATATTGCGGCTGCTGCTGCAGCAGTGTCTGGTGTCACCTGGGAGCTGTCCATTAAAAACAGCTCACTGCAAACCGTCCTGGTATCGATGTGCTATCCCGGTTGGAGGGGGTAGTCAGATGCTACTCCAGGACATTGCTATGCCTTCTGCTTTCACTCCTGGGTAAACTTCAGAAGTTTAACACATATTCTAGAAGTAAAAAGAACAGGCATATGTCTGGAGTAAGTTAGTAAAAGAGGCAGCTTTGAAGAAATCTACTAATGGAGGATGGATAACGCTTCCAAGGAAGCTTTCTTGGAATGTTGCTGTAAAATAGGAGCTGAATTTTTCTCCCAATCAGTTAGAATACTATGTAAATGGGAAGAGAACTGAGAATTAAGGTTTTGGTTAAAGCATAAAGCTGTAAGAAAAGTCTTCAGCAGAGTGGGAGACCTGGTAAATAAGCCTCTATGACAAGCATTGATTGTCATAGAAGTGACAGTGCTATAAGTATGGTTGTTAAACTCAACCATTTGGTCAGATATTTGTAGCTGATGAGCTTGCTAAAGAATCTAGAGTAGATAAATTAGTGAAGTTTTTTTGCAATAATTCTTCATCCAAGCTTTGTTTAAAATTTGTTTACTTTTTATTTCATTGCCTGGGAAAAGCATGTCCTGTAACTTGTTTGATGTTTACGATTAGAACTTGGCAGGAGTTGTAGGCAGGGAAATTTCATCTTTCATTTTATCAGTCTGCCACTGAGACATGTCCTAGTCATCTCTCTAATACTCTAACGCTCCCATGAAACAAACAAAATTGCCACCACTGGTATTACTGCTGTGTTACTCATCAGTTATTATATGCCATGGTTTAAACGGTTAAAAACCACTACCTGGTATTACAGAACAAGAAGGATAGAAAAAAAGGAGAAAATAAAAAGAAAGCCATAACTAAAAGGAAGGAAGAGGCTGGAGGCTGTGAAAATAATACAGATCTCCGTAGAGTAGGTGAAGGGTCTCCTGTATTCATAGAATTCATCATCTTTGGGGAAAAAAAGGAACAAAGAACATTACTGTTTCAGCTGTTATATTGCCAGCTCTCCTTTCTTTAACCATGTGAATATAAGTGGCTACCAGTTTTATGGCAGGCATTTTATTCTGACTTTGACACACCTCTGGCCCAATGTCACACCCTTTGGCCCCAGGGCACAATCGTGGTTCCTGACTGTTCCTCTTATGACAACACCAAGTCTCTGGAATTCTGTCTCAGCCCTTTCAATCAGATAGCATAAACATGTCTGTCTCCCCATTGTATTTCTGCCTGGTTCATCAGAAAGGTTTGACTGAAATTACTGGTATTCTTTTGATAAACCATTAGTGTTAGAAAGGGGTTTGCATTTTTTTGTCAATTACTAAATCTTGGTGACAGGCAGAAACTGCCTGTTAAAACTTGTATTGTAATTTGAGGATTAAATGCTGCACCTCTGAGAAACATCAGTATCAAAACTGATTTGCTGTAAGAGACTTAAAGTTGTTAGGAGCTGCAGTCTGACAGGGTAGATTCCTTAATAACAGAGTTAGCACTTAAATGTTTTAAACTCCTCACAGGACTTGAAAGATTAGAGGGCAGTTGGTGGACTTGTGCAGAAAGGGCGCTGATACAGCGCCCACCTTAATCTCTGACAGTGAAAGACTTCCAACTGCCATTATTTTTTGGCTATTTGATAAAATAAGTGCATTTCACTTGTTAGCACCTTGCTCGTCATTGGGAAGTTCTCAAAGAATTCAACTTCGCAAATTCTTATTTTTTGCTAGCACTTTCATGCAAACGCACCCCAAACTAGACTGATCGTTGATAGAAAGATGGGCAGAGATGCAAGGAACCTTTGGGGTGTTGTTCTTGCTGCAGCATTCCCATCTCACTCTTTATAGCCCTATCTCTAGCTGGGTGGAGACAGGTGTATGACATTGTATATTGAAAAATCATGCAGTGTTTTGCCATCCATTTAGACAGAAGCTGCATGTTTCACAGAAGGTAAAAGTGATTAGCCAGGTAGAGAACAGAATGAATTGTTAAGCCAGTTTTCTATGTCAGCCCAGTGTGGAGGGCAGTGGGAGGAAGGAGCAGAAGAGTCCTTTAGTGCAGACTCTCCAAAATGATCAACAAACCTAATTTGGAGATGCTAAAAATGCTCTCAGGTCCTAGAATGAAACTGGAAGCATTCAACAGAAAGGCCCAGCTATGACAGAATTGGGTGAACTCACCACTATGGTATATGTGAATATGCTTTTATTCGGAGCAATAAAATGCTGTACTTGTTTGTCATCAAGTGTACGCTAAATGTCTTTTGTTCAGTGCAAAGCAGCATTGGAGGGAAGCAACTAAAACACTAGAAAGAGTGGAATAGAGTAATACTTCAAGGTTAATGCTAGCAACGGGTCAAGTGAGGCAGTGTATAATTCTGGTGATCCAAAGATACCTTGAAAAAGATTTACACAAAGAGTGAATAATCCACATTGGAGAATCAAAATACATAACTACAGAAATCATTTGAAGGCAGGGAAGGCTTTGGTAGGAGGATCATCAGCAGGACTATCTCAAGTAGTGAATAGTAATAAGATATGACATGAACAAATGGACTGAATAGCTCAGAGGAGTCAAACCAAGCCCTTCGGTTTATGATATTTCATGGTTTAAAGCTTGGCGCTTTAACACCAGTATACTAAAAAACTTTTGCTGTGCGATGCATAATTACGCCACATTGTATAAATATGCCACTATTAATGCTGAGACAGTTGCCTTGAAAAATGCTGTAACTTAAAAATACCAAACTTTATTAGATCCAGAAGTATTACATAATCAAATTTTTGGAGGCAACTACACAGTGACATAAAGCAACCATCAATAAGAGTTTAAAAGACACTTATTGTCCAGGCCAGTCCTAATTGTTCATTGCAGTTTCTTGATCTTAGTGGCAGACAGTGGAGAGAGGCACCATTTCACAGGGATGGGTCAGTGGTACTGGTGTTGGTGATGCATCTCTGGATTTGCCCTATGCATTATTTTAAGTGTTAGCATTTTGTAATGACTTCACTACTGTTTTGGACTACAGAAAAGTAATGCAATCAATAGATGGCTAAAAATTAATGCTGAATTAGGGGGGATGCAAATGAGGAGAGTATTCAATAAAATTATTGGGTTGAATTTGTCTAATTACCCTAAAGGGGATGTAAAGCAGCAACACAGGGTAAACATTTAAGCTCTGGTTAAAGTGTTGGCAGAAAACAGTTTTGGAGAGTTTATAGCTTAGGCTGCCTTACAAAATCAGCCTATGTGGAAATACTGAATAAGAAATTTGAGTTTCTCTGTTGCTTAGTGAGAACTGGAGTGCCCTAACTGTCCTTCCACACATCTTAGGAAACTTTACTAAGTCTTTATGCCTTTAGCTGACCTGTCTGTAGTTTGACTAGTGCTCAAAACCTGTGCTGCAGAACACTAAGTTTAAATCTCTTTTCATCTTCATGTGCATGGTTTTGTTAGATTTTAAAAAACATTGAACTTGTAAGTTGTTTGAAACCTGCAACTGTCTTTGTCTTGCTGACAGGTTTTCTTCATTTTCAGAGTCTCTTTCTTCTCTCCCCTCCTACTTTCCCCAAATCTTGTGTCCCTGTAGTCCTGGACAGCAATTCCCACTCCTGTTGGCTTTCCTCCCTGAAAGGTGACCCGGGGCCCAGTGGTACAATCATGGGGCTGACCATTGCTTCACATTTCTTCTGAGAAATGTTTAATCCACATGTCTCTCCAAGGCAAGTGAGCAAAGCATTAAATTAGTGCTAAGATCTTTGCCAGCACTGATTTAAGTAAGAGGGACATCGTGTATTATGTGATTGGAATTTAGGCCAAGCAGGCAGGACATGGAGGTTAACACCACTGTGCAGTGAACTCTGGGAGGAACAGCATGAGGCAGCAGCATGTGGTTGGGGAATTTAGAATTTACATGCCCATTTGCCTAGAGAATGCAGTGGCAGAACAAACCTACTCCCAGTGTTTAGTCGGGGCTATCTGGTTATTTTCATGGTACTCTCTTTAGAATTATTTTTTTGAATCAAACACCAAAATTCAGGTCATGATTGAAATTTAACACTCAGGAGAAAGCTTTTCTGGGAACTGCATCGCACTTTGTGCTGTATGCCTCAGTTTGTTTGTAGTGATTCCCTACAGTTAATACCCATTTTTAAGGTACCCTAGATAATAAAATCAATTAAGAGTAGCAGCTTTTTGTTTGTAGTCAGTTCCATGTGTTGGAACTCTTCTCAAAACCATGAATACTCTTGCATTTGGTTAAGAAGTTTTAGCACTTCACAATCTGCCCTACATCCCCCTGCATTCATGCTGCTCTGAGCACGCAGGCTGGGACATGGAGAAGAAGGAACAGGCTGGGGCAAGTGGGAGGAGAATGCTGCTTTCCTTGGGCTGCATTGTTATACTGTGATTTTAGGTAGTTGTTATGACATACGTGGAGTTCAGACCTGGAGACCCTTTTCCTTTGCCCTCAGCACCGTCCCTGAGAGGAGCACAATGAGGTGCTATCATTTCCTCAAAGAGCTTACAATTTACATAGATTTAAAACCAAAGAAAATAGTAATTCAGAAGCAAGGAAATATAAATCAATTTAAATAACTTGCCTGAGGTCAAATAGCAATTCAGTGGCAGAGCCCCAAGTGAAGTCCAGGACAGCTGTCTCAAGGCTGGTGCCCTGTCCCAATGTCTGTTCCTTTTCACAAGAAGCTGGAAGAAGATTTAGGGAAGTCACCCTCTGCTTTCCATTTTGGTCATTCTTAAGATACATCTTGGTAACTGACCTGTACAAGTAAACTCGAACTATGAATCAACTGAAACTACTAAAAAACACTGTTAATGTACCTGTATTCCTTTAGAAGTTGACCTGCAGATAAAAACTGTGCCTTGCACATGTCACATTTTGCTAGGGATCATTGGATTCTCCTACATGGCACACAGGTAGTAAAACACTAAAAAACTGCTAATCAGAAATAGTGAACAATTTCAAAAGAGCATGAATATGCTCCCATTAAATATTAATTGGAAAAGCTTGTATAATGAAAACAATGCTTAAAATAAGTCTGTTAGTAGATAATTAATTAAGAAAACAGTAAATTGGTCCTTAATTGTTTGCTATGGATAGTTAGCCCATTTAATAATTATAACCATCTTCCAGGCAAATGGCAGATAGCTAGTAAATAGGTTTTTCCTGGGAACTTGCTAGAGGGGAGAGCAGCTCTCCACACATCTAAGTTTTAGTCACTTATCATTTTGAAGTCAATTCAGAGCTTCTGGCAGTTTGTGTAATCTTAAAGTACTCTTCTCACCTTTGTTGCAGAATTCTCAATCATGTTAAGTCCTTTTTAGTTAACATCACTGCTTGTTTCATAAGGAAGGAGATACAATTTTAGCAACAAGGTGTGCCTTTGGCTTTGAGTTAACATCTTGAGAGAGCAGCTAGGTTTTGTGCCCATCACAGAGCAGAAGCTTTTAAAACACTGCTGTTAAGAATCAGTTCAAGCAACGTGGTTTTGGCTGTGACTTTTTAGGCACTTTTCCCCACAGTTTACCAGGCCCGAGATAATCCATGTGTCCCGCCTTGTGTCCCCAAGAGAGAAGTGCCTGGGGCATCTTGCAGGGCCCAGTGGTGGCACTGGAGCCTCCATGTGGTGCTCTGTTGGGAACGGACCGAGTCACCCCTGGTGGCTGACTCTTGCCACACTTGAGCGCTGTTTACCAGAAGGATCTGGCAGACCATTCTAGGACACTCCATCCCCCTCTCTGTTTTTCCATATTGTTCAATAGTTTAGCAGGAGAAATAAGGCATAGAGAGGAGAAACCTAAGGATTTAGGAAAGCATATGCTTCCTGTCATGCTCTCTAGGACCAGATTCTGGGATCATGTTGGCCTTATCCTGGTCTGATTCCAATTACTGCCATGCACTTAACATTAACTATACTCCAGTATTTAGCTAAATGTGAATTAGGTTCTCCTTAAGCCTTATGCATTTATCTAGTGCATAGTAAACAGGATTAGTAGAAGACAACTAATAAACCAACAATAATAACATGTTAGCTGTCTTCTCCCTACAGCCATCTTATTTCCTGCTGCCTTTCCTATGGGATTACAGGTATTCATCAACATTGTCAGATGCTGTCCTGGTATGTTCCTACAGGGATTCCCTCTGAGTTCACTGCAACTTGTTCATGTCTCTCTCTGGTTTACTACAGTGTATTCCTGAGTTAGGAGAGTGAAAAGAAATTATCTACGGGAGTTAAAAAGGAGAGGAGAGGAGAAATGTTTTGTCCTGGGGGGTTGTTTTGGTTTTTTAAATAGGTGAGAAAGGACTACGACAAAAATCCTGCTCTAGCTCATGAATGCAACCCAACACCTGAATAACTAAAACCAGATTTTGGCCCAATTACTAGAAAGTAATTCTTCTCCTGTCTTTATGACCTGTACTGCTGTTAATAGGAAGCTTCAACTTCATAAAAAAGAATAAAATTCAGCCTTAACTCAAAAGTCAGTTGATAAGGGGAAATGTTTTAACTTTAAAAAATACACACCCCACTCATTGAACGTTTGAGACCTGCAAATGTTTAAAAAGAAAAAAAAAAAAAACCTGCAGCAGCTGCAATTTGAAAAACAACACTGACGCTAAAAATAAGTAATTTTACTCATAAGTACCTCATAGCTTATTTGCAGATAGTTGTACACTCTGAGAAGGAGAAAAAATTTGTAATAGGCCCTAGGTCAGCTGCATTGATTTAATGCATTACTTAGGCTGCCAGAGCAGAGGTAGAATCTCCTCGCACTGCATTAGGAGCGCCTCAAGCCTCCGTGACTCCTTTTGATCAAATCTCTGTGAAAGATGAGTGTCATGCCCTCTTCAAGCCAGCTGTGAGGGGACTGCCCTGCGACTGGAGGAGCGCGCTGGAGCACAGCACTCCGGGGCAGCGAGGTGAGAGCTGGCTGCAGAGGTGAGAGGCAGACACAACTTCGTACTGTAGGTCTGGAGAACACCAAGGGGGAGGATCTTATTTCACTCCCCTGTGCACAGCCTGAGCATACATCAGACCTTGAGGTGCTCAGAGTCAGACAAGAGTAAAGAGGCGTGTGATGGTTCTTCTGCCTTAGTACTTGTACAGGCAGGAGTGTTTCCAGTACTTCTTTGTACAACTCACTGAGGGAATGGGAAACTGTTTTATAGCTCTGGAAACATAAGCACAGTAAGAATGTCTGAGGTAAGGAAAGTTCTTTGCAGTTCTATATGAATGTATGTTTTTACTGTGCAACTTTTACTTGTGGCTATGCACTGTGGAGATATAAAAAATGTTGCAATGGTATTGTTTTGGGTAATGAACAATGGAGAT
>WBMY01006632.1:1095977-1141763 GCA_013397315.1 Donacobius atricapilla
TCTTGTATTGTGATGCATTTAAGTTATTTGGATTTTTTTCATCCCATAGAAAAATAAAAATGGTTTAATTGTCAGCTCATACATAATGAGGTTTTGTTAGACGTGTTTAAGATACAGCATTTTACTTTCTGGTTTATTAATTGGTCAAATACTTCCAGTCCTCCGTGTAACGAATTCTTGGTTTAAAAATGAGGAGAGGGCAGATCAGTAACCCAGGGGAGGACTACTGATATACACAGGCTGTGGCTTATCCTTCTGTAAAATCCTACGGATAAAAAGTGACACAATTTTTTTTCCCTCTTTCTTTCTGTTTTTTTTTTTTTTATGCTTTTGGTGTGTTTTTTGCNGCATTACTTAGGCTGCCAGAGCAGAGGTAGAATCTCCTCGCACTGCATTAGGAGCGCCTCAAGCCTCCGTGACTCCTTTTGATCAAATCTCTGTGAAAGATGAGTGTCATGCCCTCTTCAAGCCAGCTGTGAGGGGACTGCCCTGCGACTGGAGGAGCGCGCTGGAGCACAGCACTCCGGGGCAGCGAGGTGAGAGCTGGCTGCAGAGGTGAGAGGCAGACACAACTTCGTACTGTAGGTCTGGAGAACACCAAGGGGGAGGATCTTATTTCACTCCCCTGTGCACAGCCTGAGCATACATCAGACCTTGAGGTGCTCAGAGTCAGACAAGAGTAAAGAGGCGTGTGATGGTTCTTCTGCCTTAGTACTTGTACAGGCAGGAGTGTTTCCAGTACTTCTTTGTACAACTCACTGAGGGAATGGGAAACTGTTTTATAGCTCTGGAAACATAAGCACAGTAAGAATGTCTGAGGTAAGGAAAGTTCTTTGCAGTTCTATATGAATGTATGTTTTTACTGTGCAACTTTTACTTGTGGCTATGCACTGTGGAGATATAAAAAATGTTGCAATGGTATTGTTTTGGGTAATGAACAATGGAGATGAGAGCTGTAGGGAGCTGTGCTCTCCATTTCTTAATTATGAAAAGGTACTGTAAAAGTAGAAAACTAGTTTCTGTAAAAAATCTGTTTTTTCTTTCTGCTGTGCACTGTAAACAACAATGTGACTTTCCTGTTCTACAGTAAGTAATGCAGAATTGCAGGCTGATTATAATAAACAGAGCCATCACTTGTGTAATTGTTTTCCAATTGAAGTATGAGCATGTAAATCATAAATACTTGACAATGTTTAATTGTACAAGTCCTCAATATACATTAATAGCAGTAAAATCTGTGATTTGTGACTCAGATGTGTTTTGAGTCAAGTGCTTTAACCAGATACATTATCATTATTATGATATATAAATGCACTAGAGAGCAGACAACAATGTAATTTCACTACAAAGTTCTTGAGGAATTACCACCAAAGTGGAGTGTAATGTATGCCCTTTATATACAATTTATTTTTGACTATTTAGCACCCAGAAAATAAGGCCAGCAATTCTTTTCTTAGTATCAGGCTGTTTGTATTGGTGGGGGGGGCGGGGGGNACCTGGGAGCCAGGCAACATTATGTTATTTTGGGGATGTGGGAGAGAGAAAATAAAATAGACTAGTTTTGTTTTAATTTAAAACAAACTATTGTTTGAAAGGCATTTAACAGTCAATTTTCACATCTGATCTGAAGCTGGATTTTATTGTGCTCATTTAGTTGAGATTGTTGTTCAAGCAATTCCATATAAATTTTTGTAATTCATGTAACTACTTGGCTTCTTGAACCTCGGGAACCGATTGTTTGTCTTATCTTTTGGTGAGCTAACTCTGCGTTATGTTGCAAAACCTTGGGGCATGTTGTGTTTCTTCGTGTTCCTGCAGTCTGCAAGTGAAGTCAGCTTCATTAGTTTCATGATGGCACATCAGTACACATGGCTGGTGTTGCCGCTTCCTTCAAGCTACTCCCGGAGCATGATCTGGGCTGCCTTGGTTTGGATAAGCTTGTAAGGATTTGTCAGCCAGATGTGACAAGATTGTCAAGAGGCAAGTAAAGAAGGAGATCTGATATTAATCAGTGCATAGCTTGGAGCCAAACTTTCTCAAATGCAGTGTAGTAACATGTTCTTCTCATTTACTGCTTCTCTTTGTGGCTATAGAACTGCCACTGTCTGAGTCTGACGGTTAAAAGGGATGCCAGCTAATAGTCTTTAATTTTAAGGATACAATTCTAGGTGGGAAAAGATCATATGCTTCTATTTTTAACATCCTTTTGGAAAATAAGTGCAGTTTGTTGTAAGATATGCAAGTGTTACATTAGACAAGAGTCTTTCTTTCTGTCCTTTGGTTTTAAAACAGTGAAATTGTGGTTTAGCTCTCAGTGCTGGAGGACTGGGAGGTGGGGGAGTCTCACTCCACTCCAGGTCATGGGGCAAAGTGGGTCCACCATTATTTTAACTACTAACAACAGTGCGTGTAGGTTTGCTTTGTTCCAGTGAGTAGAATAGATACTGAAGAATACCTTTCTAATTGCTCCTTTTACAGAAAAGGGAAAAATACGGACTTTTGAAGAACCTATGGGATATTCAACTATATTATTTACCATTATGTGTATAGTGCTGATAGTGGGATTTTTTAATAATCGGTGTAATTGTGCAATTCTGTTTGAATTAAGAACTAGAATTTTGAGCAGTTGGCAGTTTAATCAGACTTTTAACAATAAGTGAACATGTAAAAAAACCCCTAATCTTATGGAAAATACATTTTTTGTTATACTTAATATATATATATGGATTTTTGCTTGATTGATTTCTTGAAATAGTTATTCTGTTTGTTCTTTGAACTACTGAACCATCTACAACCTATTCAGAACCGTAAGAATAATGGTAACTGCAAACATATCCGAACATTCAGGAGAGCTGAATCTTCACAGAAATAGGAAAAAATCATTACAAATATTGGGTCACTTCCCGGGCTTTTTCTTGAACTTCTGCCTCCTGAGGCTGCAGCAAGGTTTGGCCTTTTGATACCAAACGTCTTGACTTCCAGCTTCCGTGTCTGTTCGTATACTGCTAAAAGATCTGTTCCTACATATTGAGCATGTCATTCCATTTCCAATCCAACAAGCCAGTGAATATTTTGGTTTGCAGTAATGAAGACTTCATTATAATGATGCTAAATACACCTCTGATAAAAACAGAAAAGTTCTTGTTTTATTTTAGATTACAGCTTTTGTTAGAGGTACGTGTTCTAAAAGCATTTTGGGATGATTTGGCATTTAGTAAACATTTTTCATGCAGATTTGAGCTGAAGTTTAGGTACCGATCTTGAATTCATTATTTTGTAAAATATCCACCAAAAGTAAAAAAGAAAAACTGGTTTTTCCCTCTGGGTCGTCTCCTGTCCTTTCTGTCTTCCGTGGTGCAGGAACTCTCACAGTTCCTGTGTGCTGGAAGCCAGCAGGTTTTGTCCTAGCAGATGCTGCAGTTGAAGTTTTACGGCAAGTGTCATTGCTTGTCTTCTTTTCAGTTTTTATTTCTTACTATTTTGTTACTGTCATTTAAAAAATCCTAGAGATTGAAATTTCAGTATTCAAAAAATATATTATTGATGGAATAAGGAAAAGTTGCAGTTTTTAACAGACTTCAGTCATTTTAGTATAAAAAACAGTATTTCATTCCACACTTTAAAACCATTATAAAATTTAAACAAAGAGAAAAAAAAACAGGGAAAAAAAAGAAAAATTATGTATTTTACTTCAAATTTTAAATATAGAAGATCATCAGTGAGAAACAGGTATTTTTTCATGTGAGAGTAGCTGATGTCTGAAAGCCAGGTGAAAATTTCCTCACCTGCGTTCAATAGAAAGGAATACTGAATTTTAAATTGTGAAATTGCCAATGCAGCTACACTGTTGCGTAAAATATTACATAACTGTAGCACCGTAGATAGTATCATGTGTATGTGTACAAATAGTGTTTGGGTTTAAAATTTGTGAAATCGCATTAAATGCAATTGTGTAACACTAAATATTTCAGAGAGCTGTTATTTCTGTTTTACTCTTTAATCCTTGTCTTCACTCCATAACAGAAAAAAACGAAAAGATTTAAAGCATGTATATTTTATGGCTTTGAGACTTAAGCAGTGGTGCGAGGAGCTGAAAAATTTAGAATTGTCTTTAAAACATTTACTTATCCACATTGCACACATGCACCATTTTATAAAACAGGTAAAGAGTTAAAGACATATTTTAAGGCCGTGCAATTGATTTATTCTAATGTTCCTAATTTCTCAGATACTTGTGCATTTGTGTGAATAAAACTTATTTCTTGCTAGCATAGGGCTTGGATTAAAATATTTAATTCAACTGCAGTTCATGGATAAATCTGTGGCTTCAGCATTTAGTGTAGCATGCTTAGCATGTCAGTATGGGTAAGTGTTATGTAACAATTTATTTTTTAGATTAAGGAGCATCTAGTGCTTTATCGCATAAAATTTCACACCATTTCTGTCCAGTGATTTGTCTTTACACCTAAAGTCTGACCAGTTTTTCTCATTAGTATCCAGCAATCTGTTACTCATTTTTGAAATGCACTAATAAGAATGATTTTTCCAGTAAATTTATTTAAAAGAGACATTACTTTAATATCTTGTGATAGATACACTGCTTAATACCCGCAAAATGTTTCTGACCTATGCAGGCTAGGGCAGTTATGCTATGGGAACTGTAGCATCACAGTCTGCTTCAGAATCAAAGCTAAATAACAACTGTGAGATAATGATAATGTGATGTTTTTCCTTCCTCAATTTGTATTTCTTGTTTTCATTTCTGAACCAAACCGAAGAAGAGGCTCTGCCTATGTCCCTGAGGTGGACCGAGCTGTCTGTCAGCACTTACCTGTTGTTAACAAGTGAGATTAATTGCAGCATAAGCCAGCCTATCTACAGCCATGCTGCTGAATGGCAAAATGAAGTTTTACTGTCCAGAGCTTTTTGTTTAGAGTAGCACTTGAGTGTGTGTGCTCACGTTCTCACACACACACATGCACACGCACACGCATTCTTCTCGTTCTATAATTATTTTGACAGTGCCATTAACAAGAGTTGCCCTAAGGGGCCCTGTAGGGTAAGTGACATGCATGAGGAGTGATTTTCATCCCACAAGTTATGCTGTGATTAAAGTTTGGCCTTGTAGCGTGGCTGCCTTTCTCAGAAACAGCTCCCTGTGCCTCCTCGCCCACTGCCATGCCCGGGAGTACCCCGAGCTCCTCTCCCTCGGCCGCAAGAGCTGCCACGGGGCCCGAACCGACCCCGCGTTGGGAGGCTGCGTTTAGCTCAGTCTCTTGTCTCAGCTCCTCACCCCTAGAGCTCTTCTCACATAAAAAAACTTTTCAATGAAGTGTTGACATGGAGGCTGTCTTTTAAATCCACAGGAAAGGTTGATTTGACGGAGTGATGCCATCCTGTGAAGGTATTACCTAATTTCGCTTCTATCTTACTGAGCTTATTCACTCTCCTCATGTTTTGTCTGCTTTGAGGACATTTTTTTCAATTTTTATAAGGAAAATTACACATTCTCGACTCAAGATGCTCAGCTGCTCACACAAGAGAGATTTGGTCAAATTCTAGGCCAAAATTGGTTTTGCTCAGCCCCACTGAGGGAGAGGATAGTGGCGTAATGCAACTTGCTGCAGGCTCTGGGTTGTAAATATCCCAATTATGTGTATTCTTAGGCTGTGGATGTTTAAAAGGAGGTCAGGTTTTGGTATCTGACCCCAAATAAGCAGGATGGATATGTACAGAAGAAGCCTGATAATTAACGGATTGTATTCCATCGTCTTATCTACAAAATGTATTCAACTTGTGGCTTTTATGTACTTCTATAAGAAAAATCATAACATAATTCTCCCACAGAACAGGGGTCAGTGGGAGTTGAATGGTAGCTGCACCAGCCAAAATTTTCAGTAGAATAGGTGTTAAGTTCGATTTCTAAATCCATGGTTGGCCTCTGAAACAAAAGCTTTCTGTCTGGACTTTTCAAATGTTCTTGCATATCCTAAGCTTGGTAGGAGTAGATGGTTGGTGTGACTGAAAACCAGCCAGATTACTGAGGAGCCATCGTCAGTTTAGGAACTGAGCTGCGAGTGTAACTTAGTGTTTAGTGGCGCTGTAAAAAGCAAATTGTGGCCTACCTCCACCCTTCTCATCTATGTCCTTTTGCTAAATCATCTTACTAATAAGAAGTTTGTCATATGAATCATCTCTGGCCAGCATTTTTAATGTGTCTGAATGGAGAAGACTGGAGCTATTTGGTCAGCTGTGTACAACTTTTCTCTACTTAATTAAAAGCTCAAAATACGGAAGATACCAGATATGTTTTCTGGATACAACAAGCTGCAAAGCTGGTTTGCCTTTTAGGAAAGTTGTTTGTTGTTACTTATGTTTATTAAATAACTATTAATAGCAGCTGTTACTTTGTAAGAAACAGTTTTTTTGATATAAGACTGTAGAAATAGTATGTGCATTCTGTCCAATATAATTAGAAGTCTTATAAGGACCGTTTTCTTATTTTAATAATTTTGTCTATTTATTTTAACTATTTCTAAACTTTAGTATAGAAATAATAGAACCTGCAGGAACCAATGTAGTAGAGTAGGTGGAAATGTACTTGAACGGAAATCCCTGTGGACCGTGAAAGGCAGGCAGTGTTTTGTGCTGTGGTGCTGGGGATCTTTCAAGGACCTTAAAGACGTGACAACCACAGTGCTGAGCTGAACGTGTGCAAGTTGTAGCATGGGCCAAGTCTTTGTGCAGAGTAACTCTCAGTTGGGCCTTGCTGTCGGACCTGTGCACATCAGTGAGCTGCAGTGCACTCTTCCTCCCTTTTCCCATTCCCAGTGTGTCTTCCCAGCTCCACTTACAGGCAGCAAAGGGCTTCCAAATTCTGTCCATCCTCCAGGCATCTTGTTACCTCTTTGAAGTGAGCATGTCAGGAAGAAGAAAATGGCCCAGAGCCTTTTCTTGAAGATGCTGCAGGGGCCCTGCTAATGGTCTCCACAGGCAGATGGGATTCAGAGCCTTACTAAGCTGGGAGTATATTGAAACTTTCAAGGAACAGGTAGAGGTACAAGGTGCTTAATCTAACAGATTTAATACCAACATGCATTTCATGCCTAATTGTTGGGCTTTGTCTTCAGCAACTACTTACACCATCTAGAGCAGCCCATCACGCTTTGTGATTGTACATGGAACATGCTGGCATATGTTCTAGTTCCAGTAAACTACAGAGAGCTGAACAGTGTATCAAAAACTGAAGTCTGTCTTCAGGAAGACCGAAGGGCTAAATATGCGCTATAGAGTGGACAGGGGGGATGCAAATACATGTGGGATGGATAAAACTGCAGATATTAGTCTGATATGGGTAAGCTGGATTGTGATACAGTGAAAGTAAGGTAATCAAATTCTAAGTTGAGAACTTGTTTTAAATCATGACAAAACTGACAGACAGTATTAGATATCAGCAGAATATATCCCAAGGGAAAATGGCAAAAGTTGCCTGACAAACAATGGACAAAGCAAATATTTGCTCACTGTATCATGTGGAAAAGGGTGGCACTGAGAGTGATGCTTATAAGAGGTTTTTGATTTGTCTCTGCTTTCAGTGGTTATGCAAAGGATTCAAACACAAAAGTAATCAAATGTAACTCAGTGATGAAAAAGAAACTTATTTAAACTCTGCAAACACAAGAAACCTGGTGGATTATAATAAAAACAGGAAAGAATAAAAAAAATGGATGAGAATGGCAACTTTGCACTCATTTATAGTTACTGTTCTCTGTGAAAGGTGCACACAGACTTGGGTTTGGCCTTTGAGTTAGCTGTGGCTGTATTTTTAATTTAAGAGATGGTAAGGGTATCTATCCCTTTACTTCCCTTGAAAATACTCTACAAGGAGCAAGCAAGGAAGTACTTCAAAATAACCAGACATATGTCCCATGTTTAATTTTATTTCTTCCCCCACTGTAAATCATGCTTCTTCCTCCACAAGTAGTGTTACTGTGGAGCCACTGTGGGTCTATTCTCCAAATATGGGCTATGTCCCACTTCTTTCCTATAAGAACTAGTGCTCACCAGAGCGCATACCACGGTGGGTTACATACATTCAGTGGGATTACCACTGATGGTGATGAGATGGCCATAAGAGATACAGCTTGTATTTCCTCAAGAGAGAGGAATGAAAGATATCGCTATCTGCTATAGTTCATCTAATGAAGGTTTCTCTCATGTATTTGTTCCATGTAACTCCTGTTCCTTCTTCAAACTTGCATTTTAAACTGATAGAAATTTCTAAGCATTGCCTGCAAAATATATTCCTGTAACCTGGCATCAATGACACCATTTTGTTGATAATCCTCAGAAAAGCTCTCCAGCTCTTTGTGTGATGGCAGTAGCTTGAAAAAAAAAACAACAGTTTTTAAAGCAGGGAGAAACTTTGTGCAAAGAAGGCAAGGGTTTTTCTTAAATGCCCGAAAGTGCCAGGGGTGAGGGTGCTGACTTGTGCATTTCTGTTGTTAAATAGCACCAGGGTGATCTGGGACTTGCTCTTCTACGTTACTAGTGTCTGCACTTGCAGCCCTTGCTGCGTGCAGAGACCCAGAGCAGCTTTCCTGATGAGCAGAGATCTCCAACTCGGTCCTGACAAGGTTTCAGTATTTCCTTGCTTCTTAATTTATTTCCCAAGCCAAAGTGCTGTCAAACCAGAACCCACTTAACACTGAATGAGATTGGATACAGTTATAGGGCCCTTCTTGTCTTGTGGCTTTTTTTTAAACCTGTTGTATGTTGCAAGTAAGCATAGGTCCCAGGAGACTTTCTCAAACCTGCTTGTTGAAATGAAGCCTGATTATATACCCAGAATCAGCACGAGTATGTCCCATTAGCCTGTGCTTTTCCTTAGCTGTGAGGTCTGTGAGTGGGTTGCAAAGAAACATCCAGTAACTCTTGAAGCATAATTGGAGCCACATCAATATCTGGCAAAAAAAAGGATGTGAGCAGGCATGACTTTCAGGCAGCAGATGTTAAGATTCGGTGATTAGTAGTTAGATGTTTTTCAGTGACCAGTTTAATGGTTAATGTCTGTCTTGTAATACAGGATCAGTTTTATTTAAAGTTCAGCATTCAGATTCCCACGGTCATGCTGGTAAAACCACAGAACATTATGATCAGTCTTTTCAGCTCTGTTTTTTAAAAGAATTAAGAAAGGGGGGCTGATAATGGATTAAGAAAGGTCCATTTGTGGAGGAGAGTGTGACTGGAAAGCAATACCAAGATCCTTGATGATCGTATAAGATTTAGTTTTTTAGACCATCTGCCTTCTGTTTCTAGAAAATGAAATTAAATAATGATGTGAATGAAAGGATTGTACTTTAAAAAATTTCCACTCTAATTTCCTTCTACATTTCCAATCCTTTAATTATAATTTTCAAGCTTTGCATCTGTGCAATACAGAAAGTTATTCCTTTGTTCTGCAGAATGAAATTGTGTGTACATTCCACTTGTTGGGAAAATAAAGCTTATTAAAAGACTTTATATAATTACAGTACCTTAGAATGGGCGTATTAAGGATAGTAGGATTAACGGGCAAAAGACAAAGGTATTATTTTCATGAAGTTTTGCTAAATTTCTTTTCAGTAAAGTCTATGTGTTAATTTGGGTGCTAATCAAAGTGCATCTTCTACAAACACCTTTTTAAGTTGAACAGTGACAATTAAAAACTGATTCACGGATTATTTCAGAAGTTTATTTTTCTCTGTTATATATACTCTGTGACCATATTATATATATTATTATAAGCATTGCTAGAAAAGCTTTGGGAGACACAGACTGTGACAAGCACAAATGAAGGGAAATGCTAAAAACCTGAAAAATCACAGTTGTTTCTTCTTTGGGATTATTTCAAGTAATTTTTTTAGTCAGCAACAGATCCCCGATTCGAGGGTGCACCTTTGATATGTTAGCAGGATACAAGCTAACTCCTGCTAGTTTCCAGAAGTAATAACGCGACTTAAGAGAGGTTCAGTTCAATACTTAGAATAGAGGGGGAACTCTACTCCCTTTTGTAACAGCTGCTTTCATATATGTAAAACAAAATGCCCTCCTTTTACTTGTTCCTGTTTTGGCATGTGCAGTTTTCTACACATACACAGGAAAGCAGAATAAACACATGTACCATATAGGAGAAGGCTCTTACAGAAAGCTATGAAATGCAAAATTTGGTGTGGTGTATCTTTCTTACACAAATTAAATGGAAAAAAATAGTTTTAAAGGTCAGTGGTTTGTGGAACATGTGCAAAGGAAAAGGAATGAAAAAAATGTTGAAATCTCAATTAACTTATCATCATGACAGCTTTTTTCAGTGGGCAGATTTCTGTTACTTCTTGCAGAAAAGGAAGTACTCTTTTGTAATTTTGTCTGAAGGGAATGTAAAAGATGCATTTATGGAATGTACGGTACCTTACTGAACCTAGCAGGGCTGCCTGTGGAAAGGCTTCAGTCCAGGCAAGTCACAGAATATTAAGCATGCAGAGAGGCAGAAGATTCGAGCTGCATTATTGTTTGATATCTTGTGGTAGAAAGGAATCCGCAGTCAACTACACCTTTTCTTCCCCCAACCTTTCCATAAGAAATTTATGGCTTTTGATTGTTAGATGGAAGTATTTTCGCATCTAAGTGAAAATATATCCTCCATTAAAATGAAGCAATTGACACTGTGTAGGTCATTGATGTGTATTTTATGACTTTATGGGGATCACAGAGCTTTTCTCAAGAACACGGGGTTTTGCAATGGCTTCTTTAAAAGATTGAAGGCAATGTGATTCAGAGATTTCAAGAGCCCTGTTGCCACTTGTTCCAGTTCTTCAAACGCAGGCAAACCTCAGCATCAAGTCACTGCAGTTTGGAGATGTGCATGTAAGATAACTCCTGGATAAGCCAGATACTGAGATTTTAAAATCGCACTCCAAATCCATTACTGTGACAGTGCTAGACATCCAAATATCATGAACAAGCTTGTTTATAGTAACTTTTTGTACACAACGTCTTCTTCTGCCCTGAGTCAGCCAGATTCTTCATGTCTAAAGGAATGCCCATTGCAAATCTCAGTAAAATTAACTTTCTGCCATGTACTTTTGAGTTTAAATGTTTCTTGCATCCATCTTTCTTAGCAAGTTTTTGGAGAATCAGGCTTCCTTGTATGTTTTCTGAAGTGCCAGTGTGGGAATGCCACATTTCCTTTTTCTTCAAATCTTATCTTAATTTCCTATGGGTATTTTGAGGAGTGCATAAAACCCTAGGAGAGGGAACGTTAATCTAAAATCAGAAAAATGCCAACATTTTACAATTGCATGATTTAACTCTTTTTCTCTATTATTCCAGTGAAGAATTTCTGCACATCAATTTCTTTGCTTTCCCTCCCTCAATAAAGATTGTTTATGCAGGAACTGTTCTCAGTGCCAGATCCAAGCAGTGCAGAATCCTGCAAAAGCTTTGCTCTGTAGCAAATCCCTCTGGTGCTTTAACTAGGACCTCCAAGTTGTCTGTTTATGTGCTCCAGCAGATGGGCACATACTGAAGAAATCATATATTCCAGGAAGCAAGTTTGTTGTATCACCCCATTGATTAGGGACACCTGAAGACTAATTTGATTTGCATTGTAGATGACCTTGGTGAGAGTAAAGTGATGTACAAATTGAACTGTGCAACTGGTTGCTCTCTGTGTGCTCTGTTTTGCTTTCAAGCATTTTCCTTACAAAATGTGATTGTTTAGTCTTTGAAGAGTTGGAGTACTTTCTGGTGAACTTTGTTACTGAGTTCACATTAGTGAACTCCTGTGTCTTTGACAGAATACAAATATTCCATGTGAATTCTGGGTGTGTAGGACATGGCATCTGTGCAGAGCTGATGCATTATTCATTAGAACTTGCTATATTGCAGTATGGAGTTCCAGCAAAACTGCGAGAGAGGGGGTCTTTCATCTGTACATCTTCATTTTCAAACCTTCCTGAGAAAATGATCATAACATTGATGAATTCATAATTTATAACAATAATTATTATGAAGGTGCTTCAGCCTAAATAAATCCACATAAGTGTTGCTATGTATATTGTTAAATATTCTGCTTCCATATTACTGTAGTGTTTCTGCTGGTGACTTGACTTTTCTGGGCAGAAGTAGCCTTGTGTAACTCAAACTTTGCCTGGATTACTTACATTGCACATTGATAGGTCTGTGGGGGTATGTTAACTCTGTCTTCATGTGGATTTTATGGGGGTACTGTAGATGTATAACCTGCACAATCTGAACAGTGTTTATATATTACCTATCATGCTTTCCATTGATCTCTAGGCTATCCGGTGCACTCTCGTGAACTGTAGTTGTCAGTGTTTCAAACCTGGGAAAATAAATCAGCGACAATGTGACCAATGCCGGCATGGATGGGTAGCACATGGTAATATTTGTTTTTACAATCTATAGAAAACCATTTAGGACCCTCATAACTATTATATGCTTTTTATGTCACTCCTCAACCCCCACCCCAATATTAGTTGCATTCTATTTTCTTTTCTCAGGACCCAAGTCCATTTACATTTTGTGATTTTTATTTTCAGCCCTGAGCAAACTAAGGATTCCAAACCTCTACCCATCAAGCCAAGTAGAAATAGTTCAATCCAATGTTGTCTTTGATATCAGTAGCCTCATGTTGTACGGAACCCAAGCCATTCCTGTGCGTCTTAAAATTCTGCTCGATCGGCTTTTCAGTGTTCTGAAGCAGGAAGAGGTGATACAGATTCTCCATGCTCTGGATTGGACACTGCAGGATTATATACGTGGATATGTGCTGCAGGTATTTAGAGGGACTTTTAAAATGGAAATGTGACAGTTAAATAGTTTTCTAGCTTAATCTTCTCAGTGGTTCACAATGTGTTAACAGTGTGGCGCATCTGAAAGGCACTAATAGACCTGTACGAGCTAAATGCCAGAAAAGAAAGGGTGGGTTTCTGGTGATTGCTCTCTTCTTTAGTTGGATTTAATTGAAATCTTTCTACTTGCTTAAAACTAACAACAAAGGTAAGCAAAATTAAAAATCAAAAGTTACTCGTAATGTATCAAAGTAAAGGCTTTAGAATTTGTTCCAGTATTATTTAAACAGTGAGTTTGCTTTTATACAGCAGAATAATACATCAAGAAATAAACTTACCATTATTTAAAACACCAGGGACAATATTCTTCTCTGGTAGTGCTACCAATCTTACTGGAGCTGCAGACAGAGTGTATTTGGCCCTATGTGCTTACACTGATATTAGTCCTTGCTGCTGTGGAAGTTACCTTTTATGTGAAGTAACATTATGATCTTACATTATGACATGAATCAATATTTAATGGTCTTGATAATCTTGCTTTTTAGTGTTAGGATTAAAAATATGGAATCAATTACCTTGAACCTCTATCACATGAAAAATTTATAATGCTACGTTCTTCATCATCTTAGAAACTCTTACATGCACTGTGAAAAATCTCAGTAGGCCATCAAATACATGTTCTGTGATAAAATATTTATTGTAGTTATTGGGAAAAGTTAGGCATAGCTAGAGTTTGAAAGAACTCCAACACTAGTGTAATTACAGCTGTGCTCAGTGAAAACTGGCAATAGATCAATATAGGTTCATTTGTTCTCTGATCTTAGCTGCTTGGAAGATTATTAAACTTGCAATGAAAGAATACTTGACTTAAATGAGGAGCTAAATCTTGGTCTGATTGCTCCATCTCTGCTGTCTGTGCTTAGAGGATACTAGCTGTTGTTCAAATAACGTGTCTTAATTTTTGTGGGAAAAACCAGTTTATTGGAAAGTATTAGTGTCAGTTCAGGAAGAAATAATATCACCAATGTGGCAAAATTTGGATGAAATTATCACAGAATTTGCGTTAATCTCATTAAATGTTTTTAATTTTTTGCTAGAGAAGAAATTCCAGTCCTTGAAGAAGATTTGAGGGGAGGTGGTTTTTGTTTGCCTTAACTAATGTCTAATCATTTAAATATTTTTGGCTTTAGGATGCTTCAGGAAAGGTGCTGGATCACTGGAGCATAATGACTACTGAAGAAGAACTGGCTACTTTGCAGCAGTTTCTTCGCTTTGGAGAAACTAAGTCCATTGTAGAGTTAATGGCAATTCAAGAGAAAGAAGGGCAGTCGATCATAATACCACCACCAACTGCCAATTTGGATATTAGGGCATTCATTGAGAGCTGCAACCCACACAGTCCTAATTTTTCTGCTTCCTTGGACAAAATGAGTCCCACCAACATTCATCCCTTTGAGAATATTGTAAATAACATGGCTTTCATGCTGCCGTTTCAGTTTTTCAGTCCAGTGCCTCCACCTTTAATAGGTTCACCACCAGAAAGACATTTGATCGAGCAAGGTCAAGACCATAACAACGAAACCAAACAAGATCTTCAGATACCATTTTCTGAAAGCAGTTTCTTAACTTCCAGTTCTGCACCATTTCAAGTTGAAAATGAGAGGAGCATAAATGGTCCAGATGTCACTAAAACAGAGGATGATGCCCTTTTAAGTGATTCCAGTTCACATAATACAGCAGCCAAGCTTGAAATGACAGCACTATCTCCAGAAAACAAAATTAAATCTGTTGAAAAAAATGCTGGGCCAAGGAAAGGGCGGGTCTTCTGCACTGCATGTGAAAAAACATTTTATGACAAAGGTACTTTGAAAATACATTACAATGCTGTTCATCTGAAGATAAAGCACAAATGCACCATTGAGGGCTGCAATATGGTGTTTAGCTCCTTGCGTAGTCGAAATCGTCATAGTGCAAATCCTAACCCCAGACTCCATATGCCAATGAACAGAAATAACAGGGATAAAGACCTAAGAAATGGTTTGACCATTGCTGGACCTGGAGATAGTAAAAGGACAGAATTCACAATTTTAACTCCGGATAGCAGAACTATTTCCAGCTATGCCAGCTCTTGTACAGATTCAAAAGGCCAGGCTGGATTTTCCAGTATTGGACATAATGGTGTCCTCTTTCCAAACCTGAAGACAGTACAGCCTGTTCTTCCTTTTTACCGTAGTCCAGTCACACCAGCTGAGCTTGCCAATACTCCAGGTACTCTTCCTTCTCTGCCTCTTGTTTCTTCCTCAATACCAGAGCAGCTTGTTTCCAATGAATTGCCATTTGACATGCTCCCCAAGAAGAAATCTCGTAAGTCCAGTATGCCCATTAAGATAGAGAAAGAAGCTGTTGAGACACCCAATGAAAGTAGCGATGTTGCCAGTTCTGAAGATGATTCACGTCTGCAGGGGGTAAGCGATGGAGAGCTTGAGACCTGTGAGCATAAGATAGAGAAGCGGGTGACCGACAGGGTGGAAAAGCACCCCCATTCAGGTAATTCATGGAAATCTCTCTCTGGGGTAGAGGGCCCAAAGTATTTTGAATCTGTCTTTGCGCCAAATAACAAATACATCGAGGATATCTCTGAGAATGAATTGCAACACTGTGAGAAAGAGGTTAAACCAGAAGAAAACCAACCATTAAAAATAGTTTCCCATGAGATTATATATGAAGATCCAAAACACCACCACAGTGATGTTATAAAACCAGTGACTGAATCCCCCATGTATATTAAAGAGCAGTCAAAGCACAGGATTCCTAAAAATGACTGCCCTGAATTGCAACACCACTTGCTGACCAGGGGCTTTTTCAGCACTTTGTCAAACAGGGGTGCTGCCATTCCTGGTTTTGAAGACTCTAAAGATATGGATCATGTCAGTCAACATGCACTAGGGATTCAGAAGGAAGAAAGCCGCTTTCATTGCGACATCTGTAAGAAGACTTTTAAAAACCCTTACAGTGTAAAAATGCATTTCAAAAATGTACATCTCAAAGAAATGCATATTTGCACAGTTGAGGGCTGTAATGCTGCTTTCCCTTCTCGTAGAAGTCGAGACAGGTAAGAAAATTATAAACAAAATTGTATTTATTTTACCATCACAATGGAGCCTAATTTGAAATTAAAATGAGTGTTTGAGGAATGGAGCCTGCAAATATTTTCTGTGTATCCTCGTATAACAGGTATGATAACTTATCAGAACGTTCCTGAAATGAAAATCCATTGAAAGAAACATTTCCTTTCCACTAGACTACAAGGTATTAAATAAAGCCATGAAAATTTCATAACTGATAAAAACTGCAGTAGTTGAAAGAGTACTTTAGTACATAAAGGGAAAACCATAAGGGTATGAATTCAGCAATTTTCCAGTAGCTGCATGTGTGGACTTACATGTTTAATATGTAGTTTCATGTGTATCTTATTGTATACAGAGTTTTAAATGAAAAAGCAGTGAAGTCAGTTCAGGAAACCTTCATTTGCCTTTGTCCTTTCTTTACTCAAGGATTTGGAACAGACTGGTGAGAAAAAGCCCATAAGAAAAGGAAGATCAGTCTTTGTCAGCCCAAAATTAACATTATGCAGCAGAAGTCAAACTAACACTATCTGGTGTGTATCCACATCAGTAGTGCTTTTCTGTGAGATTAAGTACTAATTTCTCAACTAAAGCATGAGCTTGACTCAGTTTAATGTTCATTTTAGTATTGTATTGCTGTAATTCATTTTATTTCAGCCTATTATACACATAAACTGAGAAACAAGAGCTGAAGCTTAATTGTTGACCATCAGTAATGTATCTGAAGCGATAACAAACCTATTCAAGTGCAACAAAGTGTTACAAGTTTTCTGAGTCTGTAGCGGTGTTAGAGCAGCTTTTGGCTGCAGGAAGCGTGCCTGGATAGTAGTTCAGAGTGACACGAGGTTTAGATTGTCCGTAATCTGCTAGGAGTGCTGGAGCCAGCTGATGCAATCCAGAGAGAGGATGAGCCGGTCCCTGAGGACTGGCCGCTGCATCTGAGATGCACAGACTCATCTGCTGCTGGCAGGGCTTCATCTGCTGCCTGCGTCTTCCCAGATGTGAATTCCTTTCCACTGTAATTGCGATATGGGCCACAGGAAAGAAAGCCAGCAGTAAGATTTGCATTCACATGCCACAAATTCCTTCCCACACCAATATGTTGAGATAAGTTTTAACATAGATGGTTTTGGAAGATGGGTTAAAAAAAAAAAGGGCAAGTGAGCTCAGAAGACATTTCACAAGCTTTGTACAAAACAGTAGTTATTTGGAATAACTTTGCACAAGTTTCTAGACTTTAACATAGAGTAGTGTGAGTACAAGTGCTAAATATTTCTGTGCCTTTTTGAAGAATTCATGGTTCTGATTAAACTATGATGGCAAGGAGAAAGACAAATGTTTTGCCAGTATTACAATAAATTCAGCTTTCTAGACAGAGCCTGTAAGTTCCCAGTGAGCTGATTGATAATATTTAATGAGAAGCAATGATTCTGTATGTTTTGGTGGTTTTAAACTGAACCCAGAGATGCCCATTTGAAAACTGTGAGTTGCATATAATTCAATTCCTTTTTCAAGGAAACTCCTGTCAAGAAAAGGGTCTGTACTGATGTGTTCAGCTGCATCCTGGACATGGTTACAGTACCTGAGATCATCAACATTTTTTGCAGGCTCAGGCATCAATCTTTTCCTGCTTTGTCCATTGGGAAAGCATCTTGTTTCTTACCCACCTCAGTCCATTCTCTGATCTCAGTTCTGTTTACAGTCTGTCCCCCACCTCCTTTAGGCTTAGCTCTAGATCTAGCAGAGACAGTTATCTCCAATGCAGGAGAGAATCTGTAACCTTGATTGCTGTCGAGTATCAAATGGCATCGAATCTGTTATATGTCAATGCAAGCAAGTTCAGAAACCCAGTCACATGTGTAAATTGTCCATGTGCACTCCCAGTGTGGCAATTGGTCAAATCTGAAGTATACAATTCATGCATGCTACGAAATATTGATTTTCCTTTTCTTTGTTTATGATCATTATGAAAGAGCTGTTAAGTGAGGTGAAACACTTTCTTGCTAAGCTTGTCTTTGTTCTTCTAGACATAGTTCAAACCTAAATCTTCATCATAAGCTTCTGACTAAAGATACACTGGAGTTCAACAACCATTTCAATGCAACATACCTCTTGAAAGACATGGCTAAGGAGTTTTGCCAAGATGTCTCTTTAAAACAACACGTTGGACATACTTCTGTAATCTTCAAAGGGATGAACAGAACAGGCAGCTACGTTTTTCCAATGAGCAAAATTGCAGAACCCTGTTCTGAGAGTTATGGATACGATCCATTAAATGATGGAGCTGTTCTGGATCTAAGCACTACTTCCAGTGTTAAATCTGAGAGCAGTGCTCATTCTTCTTGGGATTCTGACGGAGGAAGTGAAATATGCACCATGCCCTTGGATGATAGTGATGAAAGCTGTGAAGGACCCAGCCTTATGCCCAATGATGAACTCTACCAAGACTGTACTTTAATTGAGAAAGCAAATCAAAACTTTATAAATTTACCTTCCAATTTGCCAATAACTTGTCATATATGTCAAAAAACATACAGTAATAAAGGAACTTTCAGGGCTCATTACAAAACTGTGCATCTCCGCCAGCTCCACAAATGCAAAGTCCCGGGTTGCAACACAATGTTTTCATCTGTTCGCAGTCGGAACAGGCACAGTCAAAACCCCAATCTGCACAAAAGTCTGGCTGGGTCACCAACTAGCTTACAGTAAGATCAGACTGATCTTAATTTATTTCTGCTAAGAAATAATCATTTCAATTAAGGAATGTGTTAACATTAGTTTTATTTAAGCTCATTTGACTTCTAGCTCACTCAACAACCACAGTCAAATTCTTTTCTCCTGTGTGTGCTCTCCAGCAGATTCAGTTAGCAAAGCTTGGTGCTGTAGTTTTGTGCAATTGTTTGGTTTTGGTGTTGAACAGCTAAAACTTCTACAAGGAAAAGAAAACATCTTAGAAGTGGGGGAAATATGAAGACATTAACTAAAATGTTTCTGATACTTGTGAAGTATTACTTTCCACAGTAGGAGCTTCAAATGAGAATCATTATTGCTTGTGTTTACATGTTAAATGCGTTGTTGTGTTGTGTAAGAAATGAGTAATGATTGGGGTGAGTTCCCTCTGGTTGGGTTGAGAATTTTGAGGCTATCGTTTCTTTCCTGAGACCTTAGTCTGAAGCTGACTTGCAGTGTTAGTGAAACAGAATATACATAATTAACTATATTCCAAAATCCAAAGGCGAAAATACAAATTTGGTAAGACTGCATACAGACCAAATGTCCTGAAGATCCTGCAGTCTTTACCCTTTAAGTTTGCATTTCACTTCAGTAAAGGTTACAGTATTTTGGATTTTGTAGAATTTAATATCATTTGCTTTGCAGGAAAAGGGGCTACTTAACTTCTTGGCAGAATAGCCTGAATAAATCTGAGACATTTTGATAAACTGTAGTGGTAGAAAAAATAAATAGGTTAAGCTAAAATTTCTAAACTACAGCAAATGCATCCATAAAATAGGAGGGAAAGTAAGTCCTTTAATTTAAAATGCACTTTTTTAGTTCCACTTTCAGGAAGAGAAAAGTTTTGTTAAAAATATTGGGAATAAAAGAAGAAAAAATCCCATACCAAATATCCAAATTGCTTATGAGTTTGAGGGCGCAATTCTAAGCCTCTGAGAGAAAGAGAAAATGGATGCAGTAGCTAGGTACACATTTTATGATGCAGCAGTTAGTTTCTCTTACCAGTGGGGGATAAAATGTGTTGATCTTTGTAACAATTGAAGAATGCTTATTCTTATTCACCCCTCTTTTTTATAAGAATGTTGTTCAATATCTGTTAAAATGTTTCATATCTTTGTAGTTGCCCCTGTAATTAACAGTATTCTGCATTACGTTCTATGCACTTAAGAAGACTGGCCTTGCATTGTATTTAAAAACACTTTAATATTTAATTTGTAGTCACATCATACAAATGCTGTGTGTGTACTTGTGGTGTGCCCTCTTTCAATCATTTGCAAAGAGGAACAGAAATAAGAAAGCAAGTCTTACAGTACCTTTTTTACTTTATTCCACCAGTGGAAATCTGTTGATCAATTCTAGTATGCAAGCATGACATTGACAGCACAATCTGTACATATTATACCAAAGTGCTTACAGTATTTGTGGTTTCTAGGACGAGTCTAGTTTTCCAGTATAACTGGATCTTAGTCTTTATTCATTTTTGTGACTGAATAAAAATAGACTGAAATTCAGGATTTCAAATGTATGTAGGAAGAATAGTACAATGCTGTTGCCATATGTCTTGATGTTTAACTTATTCTAAAAAATACTATGGTATTGTAACCATTTCATATTGTATAAAAGAAACAAATGTGGACTGAATATTTCACCAATTCTTTTGAAAACTGGTTTGTGTGTGAGTATGGGTTATGCAAGGAAAAAACATGACACAGTTGTAAATGTTTGTGCTCACTATAAATGGTTTCCATGCATTGTGTAAAGTAATCTTCTATTTTTTTAATTTACTGTAGGTTTATGTGATATTTAAAATAACCCGTTTGTGCTTGAAGCCGTCAGGAAAAAATAGTAGCGTGCGGAAAGTTGTACCATTGCTTTGAGGTTTTGTGTTCTGGGGGGAATCGGTGTTTTGGTTTTTAGGGGGAGTAGGGTGGTGTTTGTTTTGCTGAGATTTTTTATTGTTGTTTACTTTGGATTTTTAATAGAAACTCTTATCCGTGGGGGTCATAGTTTGAAAGCTAAGGGCACAATCACAGGAGACACAATTGTTCCCAGCCTTTTGATAGTATAAATCAATTATTTGTTATCCAGCTATTTCAAGCTCTTTTTTTTTATACACACACACACATATATATAAACCTCTTTGTTTAATCATTAACTGGTTTTTTGAAACAAAATGTGATGTAAACAAATGTTGTAATGCCCATTTATTTAGTTTTCACTGTGTCAAAAAAAAGAAACACATTTGTATACCCTAATAATTTTGTATGTGTTAATAAAAACTAATAATAATGCCTCTGGTTGGTTCAGAAAATAGGCTTTTTTGCTTGAAAATAGTGCCATTCCTAACTTTTATTTAAAAAAGAAAAACACAATTTCTGAGAATGCATTCTGTCTATAGAGAGCACTGGTTTGACAATGGTACTAACTTATCCCATAATAAGGAAGTGTCATTATTTTAATGTGCCATTAGAAGTAATGTAATAAATGTTGTCAGATATTTTATTGATTTTTTTTTTCTTTGCGCAGTAGGCAAGGGTAGAGGTTCGCTTAAAAACTGTCGGCTAAACAGAAGGTAAATATCTAATCACTGAGAACTACACTGAAAGATATTTTGTGCCCTCTTTACGCTTTATACTTTGGAAGGGTTTGGTGGGGGGTTTTTTTGTTATTTCTCAAAAATCTGGACAGGATTGGAGATTTCTCAGAATAGGCTTAGTACCCTAACCCGTAGTACCCCTAGAGCAGCATATGTATCTCATGAAGCATTTGTGTAGCTCCCTCCTCCTAATGACCACAATGTGGCTGGACCAAGCCTTGACATCTCCTGTTAGTTTTAAATACGTGTGATGCTTATAGCAGCCTGTATCACATATTCACCACAGATGTTGAAGGAAGTAACCTCACTTCAGAATAGTAGTACCATTATTTTTGGAGCTTTTCAGAGTCAGTCTGGAAAGCTGAAGCAGCTTCCCCTGGCTGGGACTCAGTTCCAGAGATGTTCACATCTGCAATCTGTGAGTATGTGCAGTTGGGGGCTCAAATCTTGGCCTGAGATTTGAACTGGGCCTGGGCATGCCCACCCTTACTACTCAAGTGTGTTGCTCCTTTTTTATTTTTATTTTTTTTCTTCTCCCTTAGAAAACAAGAGCCTCAAAAACTAGATTCTGTTGTCTTTCTGTGACTCCAAAGGAGAAGGCACGGGTGCACACTTCAGGGTAGCCACTGCGAACATCCAGTTTCAGAACTCAGGTATTTTGAATAGTTTGTGGTAGCAAATCCATGTCCCTCTGGAGCAATGAGTGTCCTGGTGCTTACAGGAGTGTTTGCAGAAATCTGTTTCAAATGGAGTGTAAGGGATCTGTTTTTATAGCCCCAGTTTTCTAAGTACTTTGAAAAGAACTGTGGCAAAACCAGAGGCTGTTGTTTCTAGTGAATCTTTACTGAAGTTATACACTGCAAAACCCAGCAAAGTGGAGAAACAAGTTCTGAAAATACCTGTCTGGTGCCCTGCATTGAATAGGGAAGCCTAAAAAACAGCTAAACTACTTGGACTTAATCCAGGGATTTTTAAGTCGAGTGCTAGGTCCTCCTTGAAAAGGGTTTACAAGCAATTTCTGATTAATCAGCAAGCATAGATTTAAGAAAAGTGGCTAAACTAAAAACACCTTTAGAGTTTGGGATACAGCCCATAAGGATTGCATTCAGCCTGCAAGTGAGCATTCATTTCCAAGCTGAAATGAGAGTTTGAACTGGGAAGGAGACAACAGTGCAATAAGAGGAGGAAGGTTGGATCAAAGGTTTTGGTCAGAGCAGCATTTACTGCCAGTCCCTTCGATTTGAGGGGAGGGCGAGACAAGGTTTGAAGTAGAATTAAGTATGCATAGCATGATTGAGTCAGCTTTGAATGACTTGGAAAACTTTTGGAAAACTCTCAAACAGATTGCTAGTTAGAGAGATTTCCACATAACCTCAGCAAGCATATTCCTGAAGGTAGGCTGGCTTTCAATTTCCCCTTGCCTTCACCTCTCACCCCCTGGCTCCCCTTGCCTTTTGGCAGTCCTTGGATTATGTGAGGTTGCTAACTTGGAAATGTACTGTTGAAACATCATCCTGTTGAACCGTAGCCCTGTCAGCTCCATTCCCTGTGAGCCCCCTCCAGGTTTTACGTGTGGTCTGTAAAGAGGCAAAGGAAAGGTAACACTGTGAAGTGACAGTCCCTCTCTGGTGAGCACTTCATCTAATTCTGCACTGGTTTAAAGCTTCGTGGAAGCATTTGTAGCCTTTTATATTGTGTCTCTGTAGTTCCTGCCCTAAACTGGTAAAACTGACTGTGAATTACTATCCATTATTGCCTGCAGATGCTTGTGTTTAATAAGCGGAGAAGTTACTTTGACTGCTGAGTGCAGCACTGAAAGAACTTGTCAAACTTGTGCTTGCCAAAGTCTCTAGCAAAACTCTCCTTAATTTGGACTGTGAGGAGTACCATATATCAGCATCATTCTACAATTTTTTGAAATTTTTTTTTCCCCAATAACTTAAGGCCAATCCAAACATGTCTTAAGTGTGAAGTGATTCTTTGCTTCAGTCTTTTATATCTTCAGCCATTAGTCTTCTTGTTCTGTAGTTTCTGCTCATTCAGTGTAGGGATTTCCAAAATGTGTTAATTTTATAATATTGCTGCTATTGTTAACTCCTGCATCTGCCACACTTTAGAAGCTTGCAAATTTAGGTAGAGGCAGTCATTGATGACTGTATGCTCTGCAAGTAGGTTCAAGTCTGAGAAACTGTCAGGGTTGGAATGTGGAATTAGTTACCACTTTTTGGAAAAGCATATTGATGGCTGCTTGAAAAAAGGTCCAAGATGGACACACCATGCACTAGAAAAAGCTCAAGCCTTCCCTGTCATACGAAGATGTGTGAGAGAGAGCTCTGTACTTTTTGAAGCTTCCTTGCCTTTTTCAGTCGAGTCAGACTGAAAGTTCTTAAGATGTGTGACCCATTTCCTATTCACTCCCTGTCTGTACATCTCCTACCACAGACCAGTATTTCTCAAGGCCAGAATCCCAGTCTGCCCTTCTCACTGAAGCCTAAAGCCAGTGAGGTGACTGTCAAAGATGAACGGCATTATTCTGGATTGTTCTCACCCCCTTTGTATCTCTTCAGATTCTGAAACAGCTAGTCCTAACATTATTTCAGTCATAACAATAAACTGCAATGGCTTCCTGATTTTTTAAAAAAGAAGATCCCATAGTTGCAAGTAACATATTACTGTTAAGGTGTGTACTGAGCTACATGCACTGCAATAAAACTGAGCAGATGAAAAGATTTCAATCTGAGTTCTCATTTTAATTCCAAAATTATTATTTTTAACTATAGTCATTATACGAGCTCTTTCCTAGGAAAATATCTTATTTGGATCTGCTGATTTTTAAGAATGACAATATGTATATGCACTCCATGCATAGGTGATTTATGCACACATATATATCAATACATAGTAAAATTGCATATGCATAGGGCTGCATATTCATGTTAAACCTAATTCTGTTCTCATTTATGGTAATGTAAGTTGGGAGAAATGTCAATGAATTCAATAGAACAGGGCTTGTAATACTGGAATCATGTCTCAACAAGGATCATTAGTTACACATGTGAGTAAATAGGCCCGTGCTGGCGGCTTGCAGTGCTTCGTAACTGCTAACTTACTAAAATAGGTCAAAATATTGCACTATGAAAGAAAAAAGCAAGTTTTTACTCATTTCTACGCCCCTGTCTCCACTATAAATGATTCATTTGCAGGCAGTATTTCTACATGACCAGTGCAACAACTGTACTAGTGTTATCTTTCCTGGTAAGAGAGCATGAAACAGATCCTGTGCAGATATAAAACACTAACTCTGAGTGAGCTTGGCCAGTTTAGGCAAGTTCAAAATCTGGACAGATATGCCTTATGACATTCCGACAGTCTCCAGCCAAAAATTCTCAAAGAGAACAAAATGTGTGAGTGTATGGTGTATAGAGATGTGGAAGAACCAGGAGCAGCCAGAGGGACTTCAGAGGAGACGCTAGGAAAACAACATAACTTACTGGAGAGGAGACATGTTATTGCTGCTCTGGGAAGCCAACATCTGCACCTCTGTGTGGGATGATATAAACCTTACGTTGGATTCCTGAGCACAGAGAGGCCATGTGCAAGCGAGAGGTACACACAGGCTTCTCGGGCTGTGAGCAGCTCCAAGGGAGTGTGCCCCCAGCCAGCAACTTGCCTAATCCTATCCTGTGCAAAGTCATGCAAGGCTTGGTAATGATATCTACAAAAATGGGGGCTTCTCTCTCTTCAGAAAGTCAGTGTGCAGAGTTTCCACCTTTTGCTAATGGCTTGTAGATTGTGAGCCCCTTTGCCTTCCTCAGCATGTCCAGGAAAAACTCCTTTGAGTGAAACCATCTACTTAGCTTTCTCAGCATTCTGCCTCCCCCTGCTTTAGCACAAAATGCTTTCACCCTCTGACTACAAAGGGCAGTGCTGGTAGAGCTTCTGCTGTGTCTATCCTTATCCTTCAGCTGTTTCATCTCCTTCCTTTCCAGGAGAGATGAGAGGTTGATGGTGCACCTAGGTTTTTCTCACTTCTGAGGAGTTTGATGAAAATCTCCAGTCTCTGTGTTTCTTTTTCTCTCTTTTTACCTTGCACAAACAAGAATGAAGAAGAGCAGTAACTGAGCATGAAACTGTGGGACTGTAATTTGGAGAGCAGCCACAGGGTGGTTCCAAACGGGAGAAGGATTGTACGGAGCACCGTTACTATTCTGGGTGACATTTGTGCACCTTTTTGGTAACCACTATCCACAGAGAGAGAATCTTTGATTAAGAGCTCCTTCTTGAATATTATTTGTGGCAGAAAGGGAGATCTTTCTTTGTTGAAGAAAACAGTAGGAACTGAATGGAGAAGAACCCATTTTGGAAGCTATGGAGGCATGAACAGCTACAGCCAGTGAGTGGATGATGCCAGTGTGTGGGAGATGAAGCAGAAATGGAGGAATGTATGTTGAAATACGTGAGAAAATTTCTGATTTCTCTGTTCCTACACTTTTCCCTGTTGCATTTGGGAATGCTACTCTACCTCTTTTTCCTGTATCTGCTATGATTGTATGAAGAAACCTCTTTAAGGGACGGTGCCTGTTCTCACATGGAGCTGCCAGCACTGCATTATACACACTCTGCTCTCTTGCTAGTGCCCTTGAGCAGATATAAGATGAGTCTGGTGCGTGCTCTTCATGCAGAGGAGGGGAAGGCTACCTACAGGTAAATGAGCTGGCTGGCATGAAAACTCCAGCCATAACTCTTAACTTACTGTTTAAAATTAAGCAAAGATCTCCAGATGCATTTTACTGCACACTCAGAGCAGTAGTTTTTTGACCTCATAAGAAAATTGTGAGAGTAACACAAAGGCTTGGGTGTACACTGTGATATTAAGTACATTTAAGAATCTGGTTCCATAAAACCCTTTTTGTGTCCCTATGGAGCATTATTGCTAATGTCATTTTTGCATGACATATTCCCCCAGTCTTTAATTTATTTAAAAATTATCCTCAGTATTCTTTAACAATCACTTTCTCCATTACTAATCTTTTGTTTACAGCAATGTAAATTACTGGGTTTAGAGTTAAGGAGCAATAGCCGCTGTTCGGTTAGCCATCCTCTCCTTTCTACTGCCCTTCTCTGTGGCTGAGAGAAATTAATTTGTTGTTAATTGGCATTTATTTTGTTTACATGTCAGGCTACTATTGTAGGGGGTGGGTGATATTTAAAATTATTTTGGCCATTTTCTAGGTCTGCCCTGTGAGGACATGTTCAACACAGGTATATCCTGCTGCACTCTTCTGGCTGGAATTAGAACTGGCCAGAGCAACCTTATCATTGCTAACAGCAGAAGGTGATGCTGGTTCTGCCACATGGTAGATGCCCGTGTAAAATCTAACCAAGGCATGCTTTACAGAACTAAAACCTAAATTTTCTTTCCTTTTGTTTCAAGTTGTTCATAGCAATAATACCACAGGCAATGTCTCATTGACATGGATTCCTTACAGCACCTTGCATTTGTCCTGTGGGGCCTGTTGGTCAGTGTACCAGACCAAGGTCATGGAGTGTGCAGCATAAACCAACTGTTACCCCTCAAACATTGGGCTAATAAATATACATGATCATGTTAAGTGATGGAAATATATCTAGTGTTGCACATCTGGTTTCAGGGATGCATTAACCCAGACAAAAACAATAGTCAAATAGGGAAAGTAGAATAATTTCCAGGTCAGTAATAATAACTGTTCACACAGCACTCAGGGGAAATCAAACACACATATTTGCATTCAGATATGTACTACAAACATAAGAAGTCTCAATATCCTTCTAGAAAAGCATGCCAGATTTTCTTTGAAAAGTTGTGGTTTTAATCACATTAATTATATGTTGGATTTGGGCAAAAGACCACCATCACAGCATTACGTCAACAGATTTTACACTAACATAAATACCAGAAAGAATCCTGCAAACTGAAGTGAGCACACTATATCCCAGAAATTTCTGCAGAGCGTGGTTTAGCAGAGCCGATGAGCAATGTCACCCTACTTGGCACCCTACTTCTGAAATTTAGAGGACCTTGTGAAGTAGTGATGCTTTTCTAGAAGGGAAGGTTTCTGATTTCCAATTTCTCATTTTGTATTTACAGTTTCTATCTTCATATTAAATCACAGCTCTTTCTTGGATGTATTTCTCTTGTGCTCTAACATGGATGTAAGTAGAAAATCCCAAGATTGCACAAATTCTGTGAACAGCAAAGAGTGCACCCTTTTCCTAACTTACATCAAAGGAGAGTCTTGGGGCATTTTAAATGAAGATAAAAATGTTTAATTCTGCTTACAGAAAATGATTTCAAGTGAAACATACATTGCAAAGACAATGCTCCCTCCCGAGAGTTTCGGCCTTGCAACCCCTCTGAAGGCCCAGGACTGAGTCACAAGAGCAGTTTGAATGCTGTTTTGTTGCTGCTCTTGGCAGAATAATTATATGCTGCCATGTTAGCCAAAGGAGGTTACCATATGGAAGAAGCAGCTAGGGGTAAGTGGATATTCAAGACAGTTGTGAGCTTTATAGGAGCTGTGTTTGACCTGGAGGATAGTCCAAGTTTTTTGATCCAGGCAGGTGATCCTGTGTCCGTCCTGGTGCAAGTTTCAGCTTACAGCCTTGTTGTGTCTCAAGGACTAGTGCCTTAATGCACACAAGGGCATGCACCCAGGGTTATTTTCATTGCAAACTTCAGGGCTTGAAATGCACCCACAGTGTGGTTGGGATGGGTGTACTTTGAGGTTTTTTCTGTGTGATACAATGACTTTTTCATCACTCTTTTCCAACCTAGGATCCTGGCACAAGGTGCTGTACTCTTCTTAGCAGCAATATGGCTTCTTTACACCATTGCAAAACTTCAGGACTATAATTTGATTAAATGAAGGAAAAGGGGGGTTACTTTTAGTCCTGAGAATTCTTACACAATCTAAAGCTAAGTGGAAATGAAAAAAATGTGAGAAAAAGGACCCAAGCTTAGAGAAATTAGTGCCATCAGCACATAACAGTAAATGTGGTTTGGGAAAGTTCAGATATTCATCTGGCCAATCAGCCAGCCCAAAACTTAATGCATTATAATTCCAAGTGTTGTTAGTATTCCATTTTTATCTGTTGTTTACAGTGTGAAAACCAAGCCTAGTGTTGCATCCTTACTCAAGGACTATGTTGCAACATCTTTCTCATGTGGACTGTGACATAAGGAAAGATTATTCACATAATCAAATCATGGCCTTCCTCTTTCTTCAGGCTTTTTGCCCTGAAAAGGTGACTCTCACTTTTAGAGTGCTAACTGTGAGTAGCAGCACACAGCAAAAGTACATTATTTTTTAACTTTTAAGAACTAATATTGTCTGTGCAACATCATCATGCATGAACTGACAGGGACTGTTAGAATTAGTGTCTCATCAGTTAAAAGCCTTGAGTTCACACCAGCTGGACAACATTTCAAGTTTAGAAATTAATATCTTGGATAATTTGTGCACTTCTGTCTTCTGTTATTCTCAGATTCTGCTCTCACCTAAGTGTGTGTTTCTGCTGACAGTCAACATCTAGATGGAAAAGGTCTTTTTTTCCAGGCCAATGGCAATCTCTGTCAGTATAAGGACCCTTCTAAATGGTTTGCTATAGCAGGTGTAAAGCAAAAGGATAGATGTTGAGGAAAGATATATGGTAAAATGGGTCTGAACCTCTCTGCTATGAAAGAATTTCCCTAAAAAGACAGGAAAAAATACGCACAAACTCTTCTTACTGGTTGGATTATGCCTCATCTTCTGCTGGTCCATTCTTGCCCTATTTTATTTTCTGGAAGGTAGCTGTAGGCTACTGAAAGGCCATAAATTTTAGAGCAGCAGGAAAGGGAGGACCTAGCTCTTTTATTTTGAGACTAAACAAGGACAGAAAGTTCCTGCATCTCTCTGCTTCTTTCACATGAAGTGAGCATAAGAGTCTCTTTTGGACACAAAACAGGACCAAAGCATCTTCTAGTTGATACATTTCTTCATTCTGGTCCATCATACGGGTCAAAGCTGCAGAGCTTTCAAGCTGTAATGAAATAGTATTTGTCTTTTTTGGCTTGAAGGAGAATATTGCTGTCCTTGGGTTTAGAGAAGGAAAGGACAGTTTTCTCAGATGGAATCTCTGATACTGTTGTGATTTTAGGATAATTTTAGAGATTCTCTACATCCATAGCTTCAAATTAAATGTCTGTGTTGTTCCCAGACAATTCTCTCTCCCTCTGTAGCTTCTTCCAGGGCCTTTCAGTTATAACACGCTCTGGCAGCGTACAAAGAGGGGGGAGTTGTACATTCAGTGTCTTCCAGGCCTGCAACAGCTGTGTAGGAAGAAAAAATCAAACTACAAAGTATCAGAACTGGAATTGAACCCTGATAGCCAGATCTGCCTGTCATATCATCATTATCATAATCACAACACATTTGTTCAGCTAAATGCAAGGTAGAAGGAGAGGTTAGATTATGGTGCATTCCCAAAAAAATGAACATAAGTCAGAGACAATTCTCACAAAACAAGGATCAGCTTTAGGTAGAATGTGGGTATTTGCTGGGAAAGAGTGAGTGAAATGTGAATCAAATTCTACACAGAGTTTGCAAATCAAAAAACTACTGAATTACAAGTGATTTTTTCAAAGGACTGCAAGAATTTCTACCAGATTATCAAGGGACTTCTGTCTCATGGTGAATTATAAGCAGAAGACAGGTGCAGGCATTGATTAGACTAAAATATTCAGTTTGAGACACAGTGGAACTTTCTGCTGTTTGGTTAAAATTCCTTGTCCTAAATCACAAGCAGTTCCTCCTCTTTCACTTAATCCCAAAGGGACTATTATAGCAGTGGACACTGAGTAAATGAGCACATTATCAGTCTGTTCATCCAATACATACCCCTTCTTCTATCTGTGCATGAACAGAAGGGAGTGAGTCAAAGCTGAAAAAAGAATTATAGTGCTCTTGGAATTCAGCCTGCAATCACTTCCATATAATGCCCCCTTAACTCCAGTGTGAGTTATGTTGTAGGTTGGAGTAAATTTTGCTCCTCAGCTAACCTAAGTTGTAGGCCTTTTGCCAGGTGTTGCAAAGACCATTAATACCTTTTCTCATCTTGCAACTGTTGTCTGTTGTGTTCTATGGCTGAATTTGTTTTCAGTAGCTTTCTCAGTACAATATTTGCAGCTTCCAGTACTGCCTCAATGCCCCAGCTTGTAATATTTTGTGGAAATGAAGGGGCTGAGAGCATGTATGTGTGTATATGGCATTAGCATATAATAATGGTATGTTTTATGACACGAGTAAAAGCTACTAAGAAATTGCCTTGTAATTCTTCAGGCATTCCCCACAAAAACTACTGATGTGAGACACCCCACTGAGATGAGTAGGATCAGACCTTGCACATGGTATGCTCCCATGGTATTTGTCCATTGGTCTTCTCTTTAGAGAAGCTGCTGGTGATGACACAGATGTGCTGGACTGGTCCCTGGCCTTGTTTCAATTTCAGATATGGAACTGTGGCTTTTGAACAGCTGGAGATGAAAGGAATGTGCACCTTTCACATTTCAGTTGACAGACTACACCAGGACATGTTTGAGATGATTTCAGGGTGAGCAGCCCTTAGCAGCATTTTGCTGTTGTACCACATTGACTGTAATGTGCCACAAGCAGGTGGTGTGGTCGTACTGTGAGCTGGGGAAATCATGGTGGTTCTGCTGCAAGGCTCTCCTGTCACACCATCCACCGCCATAACAAAACACCAGCAAATGGCTTGGCACAGAGAAGGGTAAAGTTCTTTCCTGAGGTGAGGGAAGGGAATTTGCCCCACCCTGATGATATTGTTTGAGCTTCAAAAGAGCCTCTCTTTGAGACTCCTTAATGTTTCTTGGTAAATTGAGGTGCTGCACAGAGCAATTAGAGACCAGACCTCAAGGTAGAAATGTCTAATCCTTATTTTTAGCACCTTGTATTTTTGGAGTACATCCCATAGAGTGAAGTAGATTAGTAAATAAAATAAAGACAGGGGAATGTAGGCATAGAAATAATTTTGTCATAAGCAGATGGTACACTTGTATTAAAGCCAGATGAGATGCAAAGATATTGTAGCCTGAAAGCTGAATGTCTCTTGGAGCAGTTCCCCCTGAGCATAGTTAGTTCTCAAGTTAGGGATCACAGTACACTCTGAGAAGACAGAAGTTTATTTTCTGTGCTTCAGATGAACTTACCTGTTTTGCATGCAAAAGCATGATATTTACAGATTAATAATTCTCTGATGACGCGCTCTTAATTCTTAATTAAAATGTTGGGTTTGATAGGCTATAGATGCTCAAGAGAGTTATTTAAATAACTTATATAAGGAAACCTTTCTTGAAAATCTGTGTATGTAACAGATGGGTATTACTGCCCTGTAAAGTAGATGATGATTTCCCAGGCACTCAGATTTGGGAAATCTTTGTTTTGTTTCTTACTCCTGTGAAGAGACAAAGCCTAACACTGACTTGGGAATCCTGTAGTGCATAAGCAAGCCTCCCAGACTGGAATTATTAGTAGACAGAGACCTCTGGTGGAAATGGTTCAGTACTTCAGGGAAATACAGATCTGTTTTGGAATAAAGCTTGGAAAACCCTCCTGGTGAGAAAGGTCAGAGGCCTGGGAAGGACTGCATTAACAGCAACATAGATATTTTTATGTGGCTTTTCTCTCTGTTCTTTCTAGAAGAGCTGAATGGCTCTCTTTAAAGAAAATAAAAAAACTAACTTGGATCTGTAGACAAGTACAACACTGGTAACCCTTCAAGCTGCCTCTGGGAAGCAGCAGTCCATTTGATCCAGCAGCGCCTTGGCAGACTGCACTGTGTCCATGGTGTTGGCAACAGCCGTGCTGGGGGCGCACCTTTGGCTAATGCAGGGACCCCAGGGAGAAAAGAAAGTCCAGGTGGCCAAGTCCTTCTGGCACCTACACCACAGGATAGCCCCAGCATGTGCTGAGGAGCTTCAGAGAGAGCCATTACCCGCATCAACAAACGGCCAGCGAGATGCTGAAGCCACAAGTCCTGCGCTAGTCTGTCCTGCAGAAGCTTCCTCATGGATATTTTCTTCTATTAATAGTTGTGCTTTTGGACACAATGGACAGCTTGCAGTACAGTGCCAGTGCCTCAGCTCAGGGCAGGTTCAATAAAGCCAAAGCAGGGCTTGACCCAATAGTTTTTCCCAGCAGGCTGCAAAATTTGGTAGCTGTCATAAGTAAATATTAGCTTCCTCGTTCTGAAAAGGAAACTGGTTTTGCAGGAGAGCAAAAAACCTAATAAAGCCCCCAAGGCTCAACAATTGTCCACCATGCACAATTCTGAGGAGTCCCAAGTTCATTTTTTGACAACAAGATTCAGGCTTAAAAATACAGGAGCACTTCTGTAAATCCAACTCACGAGCATGTGTTTTTATTTTCTCCCCAAATCCATAAAAATTCACAACAAAATGTCTAGAAGTATAAGCTGATCAGTCAGTACATTGGTCTGGTATGGTACAGAGCTACAAGCGCTATAATCAATGCAATTTGGAATAAATTATGCTATAAAGTGGCCTCTCTGAAAAGTGTAGAAGTTAAAAGAAAGATTTCTCCTGCCTTCAAGTTTTTGATTGTGCTCAAAGAGAGCATCTCCACCAGCTGCATAGTACACAAACATTGTAGATGCATTTCAGCAGTTTCCCAGGGCATTTACAATTTCAGTTTTCTCTGCTTTAAACTCAGCAGAGTATAGCTGGTAGCCATGTGTACAAGGAATGGTAGTGTGCTTTTCAGTGTGAGTGACAGTTTGACAGACATCTCGTAGAGGATGGGATATTAGTTTCTAAACTTGAGCTTCCCAGTGGAATTCCCATTTTTCTTAAAAAAAAAAAAAATCTGCAGAAACTTTCTTGTCTTATCCTCAGACCAAAGCCCAGTTTAGAAATCCCAGCTTGGTAGTATTTTATGGTTCTCGGTTAAAGTTTCTATCAGTTAAATTTTATACAAACACTTTCTTGCTTCTACTGACCTAGTCAGTACTGAGTACTTGTGAACTAGTTCAGTTCACACACTTCTTCATTTAAAAGAATATCAAGAGTCACAGATTTTCTGTTTAAAGAAAAAATCAGATAATCTTGGCCTAAAGCTCTCTCATCCAGCAGCCAACCCCAAAGCCCAGCATCTATAGTAATTGCTTGTTCAGAATTCCTTCTCAGATATTTTCAGGCTTCTGTTCTGCCTCATTATTTGGCAAACCACTTCTCACACCAATCCTAGATCTGTGTTAGGAATTTCTGGGCTGCTTGGCTTTTTATTTTCAGAAGAAACCATAGGTCTTATAACTTTTGTCTTACACAAAGAGCCCATTGACCCAGTCACTGATGTTTAATTATGTCCTCTAATACCTCCTTCCTAAAACATTGTTTGACTCTTCTTGGATCTATACTATAGCACTAGTTTTCTGTGGTAGATAGAATATGCAGCCTGGAATACTTAAAATAAAAAGAATGTATTCCCTAAAATAGAGAGTTGCATTCATATAGATTAGTTTCCCTTCCATGCCAGAATAAATCACTCAAAACTATTTTCCATTATTTCCTACTAGTCATAAATAAAATTCACAATGTGATAATCCTTGCTGTGATATTTGGCCTGAATGTTCTTCATTTCTCCAGATGCCATCAGTTTTTATAACCTCTCTGTACTTAGATTTTGTGACAAACATTTGTCACAGATATAGGCTCCACTGGGCTATGTGTTAGACATGTGCAGAACAAACAAAGTTTCTGAATTTTTCATACACTCTGCCATAACATTTTCAAAACCACGTCTTTACTGAGTTTTGTATTGCTTATTCCTGTGAGCGTTCAGATCTGCATTGACATTTTAGGTAACTTAAGTACTAGTGTCAAAGGAGAAAAATTAATATATATAAGATGTTCCAAGTGTTTGGTTTCTATGTCAGCCTCAAAAATATTCTGAAAGGTTGAGTAATTCAAACTGAAAATAATTTGAATATTTTTTGGCATTACAGTCAATGTTCATAAAGAAACATGTGGCCAGCTTAGGATAGTCAGTACAAAGCTGCAAATTGGCTCCATTATTTTACAGAGGATCAAACACTAGGCAAAAGTTTACTTAGATTATTGTGCTCAACTCTGATGAAACAATGGAGATTGCAGATGGAAGGAATGTGTAGCCCATCAAATCCTTAAAAATACCCATTATTTTTATTAGTATTTTTACCTGTTATGCGCGTCATTAGCATTGTAAGGAAAGCAAGATTCATAGTACATATATTCCTGAAAGTAAGCCAGTTTTAGAGAAAGCCAACATTATCTTCCTTTCACCCTACACATAAGAGGAGTACAACAGAAAGCAAGAATATTTAGAAAGTCTTGGATGCCACTTTAAAAGCATTTGTATGTTATAAATGATCACAGAAGTGAATATTAAAAGATACATAGCAGAATTTCAAAATTGTAGAGGTTTTGGCAAGCAAGTAAGAAGCTCTTTTCACATAGTGTCATCTGTTTTTACTTTTACACTAAAACAGTCCTGCGGTGTCTTTTTAAATTGTGCAGGAGCCCTCAGCTGGGCCTCCCTGACTTGTAGTGCAAAAACCCACCAAAATGTAGAAAAACCTTACCCTCTAAATAGCAAGAGCCATGGGTCAAGAGTGCATGTGTGTATGCTATAATATAGGGCAGGCTTGTGTGGTTTGTATAGATTTTACAGACTAGAAATCAAGCTGGTTTTGTCACCAAGTTGACACCTTCTCCTAGATGAAGAATTCGGACCAGCTTGTTAACAAAAGCTGAGCACTGGGAGTTATCAGCCTTTAAAATTGAATAAATTAACATTTTAAAAGCAAACCCAGTCCCAGCAGTTTTGTTAGCCAGGAAAGGGAAGACTCTACTACATCCAGTAGAGTTTCAGCTGTTGACACTGCCCTGGCATATCCCAGTGCCACAAAGTCAAGCGATGGCATCTTCAGCCTTTTGAAGTAAGAATGTATGGTCTGCCTCCATGGGCTGTTTCATATGGAGATGTCTCTACTACAACATTTGTTCTACTCAGTCATCTATTCCTGGAGTTTCCTGTAGAATATCTGTGTGATTCAGTCAGTATTTGGATAGGCAGTAACAATACAGCTCCAGGCCTTAGGAGCATCACAGCATAACCTAGATCCTCATCAATTGCAGCAATAATTATACAGGCTCTGACTTGACTTCTGCTCATTTGTGCAGCAGCATCTCCAAATGCCACTGCCCATTCCATGGAAGACTGGAGCTGACCATGCTATGTGGTGGGGCAGTAGCCTTTGACATGCCTAGCGATGAACATGCCATGAATCTGAAAGCAAACATTTAGGGGCTTAAAGCCCTAGTTTTTAAGTGTTTGGATCAGAAGCTTCAAACAAATGAGCTTGCAGGAGCGCTTCACTAAAAAAATGAGGGAAGTGGAGCATTTGTCCTTAATCCAAACCAGAGTGGTTACTGACAGAAGAAGGACACTTGTAAAGGATCAAAGCTATTGCCAAAAAAAAAAGGGGGTAGTTAAAAGAGAGGGTACTGCAGTATCCTCATTCCTACAGATACTTTCCTGTCTGCAAAACATTGAGAGAGACTGCACATAAACATTTTTACTGTCATGTCACATGATGGTGCTGCATTGAAGGTGATAGATTTCCTGGCAAATGTTTGTGTGGAAAGGCAAACATATGGCAGAGTGATCTACTATGGGATGGCTCTTTGGACCTTGCCAGCCCCCCAGGAATGTTCAGGATCAGTGAGAACCAGTAGGTTCCTTACAGTGTGTGTGTGTGTGAGAGCGTGTGTGAGAGAGAAAATGAGTTCATATTCAGTGAAATAAAGGAATGTCTGAGGGTTTACATTTGTGTGTATGCCTTACTGCACACCCTTTTACATGACAGATGTATACAGTTTAAGCAACGTGCAGTATAAATTTCATCGACCAGTTTTTCATTAGTAGTCTATAAATGTGCAGAACGACGTAGTATTTTTAAGCCTGGAATTCTGTCCATAGAACTCAAAAGCAGGATCTTGCTGGTCGTGCAAGAGCGCAGTGAGCATGTATGGGAGCTTTACACTCTGCAGGCTTGCATGAATGTGTTTCCTTTCATTGCCTTGTGCAGCAGAGAGCTGGGTACACCACATACACAGCGGCCAAATTATTTCTTGTATTGCCAGCAGCAAAGGTGCACCAAGACAGGGCTATTTGGTCTATTGGCCTTTGTTACAACTACAGTAAATGTAAACTACATATTTGCTAAGAAATTAATTCCTTGCTTTAATTTGACACTTTATTAACCTGGGGAAATTAACACAAAATAGAACCATCTTTTGCCTGTTCATTTAAAGTCCCATTGCTGAAACAAACAAATTGTATAAAGTTTATATCATGGCCAGTACTAGATGTAAAATAACTTACAGCTTGTGGTTATAGAACAGCCTGCTGTTACTTGTATCTCAATTCTTCTTATCCCTGGTTAACAAGGTTAACTTTATGTTATGTGGACAACACTGATATCCATGTAAATAGTTTATATTGGTTTGAATCCTTCTTTATTGGATGCTGAAGTCTACATCCTGTAAGTTCCCTAAGCTACCACTGTAAGGTAAAAACTGTTCTGGAAGACTGTGAGTGAGAAGAGGACACTAAATGGGAAAGCAAACTGCAGCTCATTTCAATTTCACACTATTGCTGCCTGAGATTTGTCCTTCACACAGAAGTATGGAAAAGTAGATCTTTTCCTGTGGCAGGTCCAAAATAACATGTAGGTCCTGAGCTCTGCTAAAACTGAGGCTTTTGTGACAGCACAATTTAACTAAAGGTCTGCAGCACCTAACCAGTTATATCAGTTCTTGTCTTTCTACTGATCTGCCAGCCATACTCCTGAAGTTCACTGTTGATCACTGGATGACAAAAAGCAGCTGTGAATGTTCAAACTATTACTCCTCTTTAGGCACCATGGCCCACTTGGCAACAAATTCTGACTTTTATCTTCAGAGGGCCAGCATCTGCCCAGTAGAGCGAGCTGCCAGGCCCTCCAGCTGCCAGGCCCCATGAAATGGTAGAGGGAGGATACAGTACAAGCAATTAACAGAGGCGTTACATGAATAGGCAGGAGATTTGGGTGTCACTTTTGGTCCCAAAGTTCCTGCTCAGCTCTGGACTGGTATTATGCCCTTTGAAATGGGAGGTTAGTGGGAGGTTTGCCTGACTCAGACAGGAGCCTCATGTCCAGTGGGAGTACCAGTCTATTAATACCTCTCCCTTATAAGACTATCCTTGCCAATTCTGTTTGGCTGCTTCATCTCTTGATATTCACTTAGACTTTCTTAATGTTAACCAGCCTAAATATTTTATGCTTTTCTTCCAGTAATATACTAAGTCCTTTGCTGATACTATGCAGTGAAGATAGGTTAGAATTTTTCTTCTGAAAACGTTTTTCTTCTGAAACATTGTAGTTCTCTGAACTGCAGTGGGAAGATTTGAGTTGGGGTTCGTGTTCAGTGAGATAGTATCCACTTAAACATGACAGCTAAAGAAGAAAAACAAATGGACAGAAACAAGCCGTTTCCTTATGAAGCCTCTTTGTTCTAATTACATAGTAGTGCTATCACTTCTCTAGAAATATGTATGTTTCCTGCCTTATAATGATGTCTCTGCAAATCTCTGCAAATAATACAGAGAAACTAGGATGTGCATTATTTTGTAATATTTACATTGGTTTTGTATCTTACTGCGATTTTACATTTTAGCAACTCACTTTTCCAGTGATACAAATCAGGAGCAACTTCACTGCATCAAAGTAGATAAAGCGACACAAACAGCAGCAGAAACAGACCTTTGACTTCTAAGAGACCTAGTGCATATTGGCTGTTTGCTAGCAAGTGCAGTAGCCCTGGGTTTTATTGTAATATTTATTATTTATAAACATGTAACTTTCCAAAATCAGAAGAAGAGGCCTTCTTTGAAGAAGGCAGTGTTGAGAAAAACAAAGTCAGATTTTGTGGAAAAAGATACATTATACAACAAAGGATCATTGAAACACTGGGCAAGGCAATATTAATTATACATTTTAATCCTAATTGTTATTAAGCATGTTAACTTCCTTTCCTCCTCCACAACCTAGTCCTGACCTTTTCAGCCTCTGTAGCACTTAATTCCAAGCTCCTATGCTAACCCTCACTCATTAGAGGTGTGCTAGACGTAATCAGCTATCCTAGGTTTTCTGGGAGGGATGGAATTTTGAGAAAGGAATGCAAAAGAAATGAGGTTACAATTCTTAAAAGGACATGTCATGAGCAAGAGTACAGGCTGCAGATCTCTGAGAGACAAATAGTTGAGCAGGATACTAGGTCTGCTTAATGGAGAAACAATCAACATGTGGCTGCCACATGACAAGATATAAGTAAGTAGGAAGGGGCAGACTTGCAGGCCATCACAAGAAACATGATCTGGAGGTAGAGGGTATGTGGAATGTGTGAAGAAATGTGCTTTTAAGGCGTTCTCATGGGAAGCAGCTGGAACCAGTTCTTGCACTGTGCAGGGTGGTGTGCTGATCTTTAAGAGTACATCCTGAGGTTTAAGTGATAGTATATCATACCAGGTGTGGTGGTGGATTCAACCACTTTGGTCCCTGCATCCCAGCTTCCCATCATGCCCTGGAGAGGAAAGGAATGGCTGCCCAGAGAGCCAAGCCCTTATTTGTTGGCAGTGATGAAGGTAACTTGCCCTGTTTTCTGTCTGATCAGTGATGACTTATTTCCCCTTCAACCCATCAGGTGTAATATCATCCATATCCATTTCCCCAGGAACTTCTTCATGCCTGTTTTCATCCTGGCACCCAATATGGTCATCATCCTCAGCATCACCACAACCACAGAACCTGAGGACTCTACTCAATGCTTCAAACCCAATAATATCTCAGTCCTTACCCCCAGGTCCCCTTGAGGATTCATCATCCAGGAGCCATGGGGATGATGTAGTAAGTCTGGGCAGGATGGGGGTGGTGAGAAAAAAGTTCTGGGTTTGGCTGGGATATAGTTAATTTTCTTTACAGTAGCTCATATGGTGCTCTGTTTTGGATTTGTGACCAAAGTGGTGCTGTCCACACAGGGATACGTGGTCAGCACCACTTGGCTGCAGGACTTGGCTGCCTGCTGGAGTTAACACACAACAAAGAAGCATCAGGACACTCTGTCCTGTAAAGCCACGGTGTAAAACACAGGTATGACAGGAAGAGGATGTTTCCAAGTGACTCTTGAGCAAACCAAAGTGCTTATAAAGAATGGCGATATCCTCAAAGGCACTGCTTCACATGAACTGGAGAAAGAGGGCATGTGGATGGGAAAGGTCAAGAAAGATCTACAGAGGTCATATCTGGAGAAAAGTGCCTTCACACAAATGAAAAATGCTCATGGAAGAAGGAAGACAGTGATATTTGGATGTGGTCTAGGTAAAAAACATGGAGGGAGATGGGCATAGGACCCAGTTTAGTGATCTGAGTCACTGAGAGTTTGGGGATGTTGCCCATGGAATAGAGAAGGATGATCTGAAGAATGTTTCAGAGGTGACATGCTGAGAGTTTTTCTGCTGATTTCAACACAGTTGGGATGACAGTCTTGTGTCATTTAGTTTGCCTTCTATTAAACTCTTGCTGATGCCAACCTATCCAGGAAGAAACTCCTGACAGAATTTTTTTTTTTTCCTGTGATAACACTTATGCATTAGACTGCAGTACAACATGATGAGATTCAGGGCTCGGGTTCCAGAATTCAAGTGAATTCTTGAGCAATAGGTACATCCCATCATCAAACTCTGCTGCTTTTGAGAGAGGTTTTATGGTACAAAGCAGCAGCAATCTTCAGAAATTGCATGCTAGCTGCATTATTTCTTTTTGTTTCCTGGCTTCTGACACTGCCATTCAGGTAATACAAAAGTGAAGGTAAAAATCTCCTTAAATAAATATGTTCTGTTGTCCATGTTTGGATGTAATTATTCATTTAGTCACATTTTGAAAGGTCTTTTGATGAATGTACCAAAAGGCATGTGAGAGAATTCCTTTTCTCCAGTATTTATGAGGGGAAACTATGATGGGGTAAGTGTCATGAAGCTGGCACTAAATTTATTGTTCTTGTCAACTCTCAACATACTTCTCACCCAATAAATCTCTTAGACTTTAGATGACACATATAAAATATTTCACCAGAGGAGGAATATCTGTTGCAGGTTTTCTTTCTTAGGTATTATGGCTTTATAGCTTTGAAGGTGCAGTTTCTCACCTGGCCATTTGAAGAAGCATTTTATAGATTAGCATATCAAATGGAAATGAGACTCGCTAGTTCCATTGTAATGAATGATGTCTGTAACAAACACATAAAATTATGGGAACAGCAAAGTAAATTGTCAACTTCTGTCCATCAATATAATCTTCATATCATGTGTAATGTTTATGGAAGTACTAGATTTTGATGAATGTTTCACAATAAATGGCTGATAAAACATTCCACATGCCACAAGAGAAAATTCATACAGTGAAGTTGCAAAGTCAGGTAGTTAATGTTGTGAAATACCCAGGTTACTGGAAAGGTTTGTGATACGATCTTTAAAAACTTCCTCCTAATTTGTTTCCTCCGTCCCTGTTCTAGAAGAATCTCAGGCTGGTTATCATTCAAGAGCCAGTAGGTCATAAAGTCCAATACCTTTGAATGCAGTGTGGATTTCCACATAAGCTGATGAGCTAACTGACAGCACAGTGACAGGTCATTTGACTTTGTATGGAGAACTTGCCAGCAGAGAATGAGATGTACTGGGCAACAGGATTTTGTTAGATAATGTGCAGGTTTACCTGATTCATACTAAGATACTCTGAAATCTTTGCTTTCTTATACACGTCTGCTTTTACCTCTCTTTCTTAATCCCTTTCTGCTTTTCTCACATCCTTTCCAGGTTTTAGTTCCTGCTTCCTTTCCAGCTTTCCCCAGTTATCTCACAGGGAGCCATTTTTTCCTCTCATGAGCTTTGCTTCCACAGTCATCTCCAGCATGAGCTGAATCACATTCACTTTAGCCTAGAGCATGTTTAGTCCAGACAGAACACGAGGCTTGTTTATTAATCACTGTTGAGTGTGTACAAATGCTTTTGAGACACTTGAAACTCAGCTACATTTATATGGTACCTGGAAATTGGGTAATTTTACAATTACTTCTTTTACTGTCATGGTCAGAGATTCATTGAAAATTTCAGTTCTGATGGTTAAATTATGAAAGATATGCAAGAAACTAGAAACAGAGGTTTGAGTTGGAACATGTTAAGCAGCACTGACTGTAGGCATCTTTTGCCTGCTGTAGCTTTAGCTGAAATGCCTGTAGAGAACAAGGAATGGCAGCAATGCATACTTGCTAATAACATTTTCATCCCATACAAACCTTTCCAGCTTACAGTGGAAAGCTCCCAACCACAGAGAAAGTCAATTTTAACTGAAGTGCTTCTACCTCTTCTGCCTCTAGGATACGTGTTCACACCTTTGCAACATGTAAAGCAATCACCTTAAAGATTGTCTAACTTAATATGATTAGGAGTGTATAACATAAGAAGATTCATGAAACTGAGTATAGATAACTTGCTCCAGCTATGATACACACCATTCTCCCTTCTAAGCTTGTTAAAGAGAAAGCTTGAGAATCCCTGGTGAGCTGCTTATCTCCAGTAATTAAGAATATCCTAATGGGCATGGTAAGTGCCTTTCTGTGCATGTTGGGATGGACATAAACCATCATGGCCTCTTTCTGCCTGACATGAAGTAGCTCTGTGATTTCAGACAGTGCTCTCAGACATGTCTTGCACTGAATGGCTCAGTTGTGATTCAGAACAATTTTCTATTAAAATATTTAACAGAGAAGCACTACTTTACTGTGGTCATAGGCAAAATACTAATCACAGCAATCATTACTGACACATTTTTACATACAGGAAAAGGAAATGCAGAAGGAAAGAAAATTATATCAGCCTATATTATACTATACTGATATAGTTTGATATATCAAACTATATCAGTAGGTAAGTAAAAATAAATAGTTTTATTTTATTATCTAACAGTAAAGTTGGTTGTACAGGTGGCCATGCTGCAGAGCATTCATAGTCTGATCTCCAAAGAGATTTCAGCGGGGAAAGCAAAAACTGTAAGGTGGCCAGGGACAGAATGTTAGAGGCAAATGTAATAATCCATGTGGTTTCAACAGACACAATATAGGCAGCTTCCCAAAAAATGGCAAGTGCAAGATAGCAGCATGAACAGGAATCACATTCCAGACTGTCTGCATGAAAATAAGTGTGTTCAAAACCATGATCATGGAGTATTTAATGCAAAACTTGGGTATGTTTAAAATTTTATTCAGGAATTTGGAAGGTTCTTTTGAAATTAGGCCTTTTTTGTCCACATGCTCTCTTCTTAAATATTGATCCACACTTTCAAATCAATTAAATACTTTCACTATGAAAGTTTTCAACCAGGGATGTGTAGTTATTCTTTTCCTCCTATGAATTGAGGAGAAATTATCAGAACTAGCTGAAAGCTTCTCAATATCTTAAGAACACTGTTTCCTGGGAATTATTGGGAAAGCAAAATTCAGTAGTGTGGTAATGATTTCCGCGCAGTTGTCTCAGACTCCATCTGTCCTGGGTGACTCAGGGTTTCACTGCTGACCACCCTGCTGGCCCTGCCAGCTCCCTCGTGGTCCTGCTGGGCCTCTGTCATTCCCATCCCCCCTGCTCATACTTGTGTGTACTGCCCTGCTCTGGGAATAGAGCACCTGTCTGGCAGGGGGAGAGGTGAGAGAGAACTTGGTATGATCATTGTGAGGAGTTTTAGGGAGAAGCAGACACCCATCCTTGCTGAAGGTCTCCCTTGCTCCACAAGGACATGGCTCCTGCTGCCTCTGTGACCTGCTGATCTTTGTGCCCAAAGCAGACACAGCTCTTGGCCTCTCTAGACTTCGGCCTATGTACATGCAGTGCATATCTCAGCAAGCCTCTGCACCCCTCCACTCACTGGTATGATCTGAAACTGCTCTTGGAGCGATTGGAAGAAACTCTCTTCACTCCTCTTTTCCACTTCTGTATGGAAGGAGTAGATGAACTCTCCTTTGTAAGAGAAGAGAAAGGAGCAGAATAGAGGTGACCTAGCAGGAGATCTCAGGCTTTGTATGCTGGGATGAGTGGCTGAGAGGGTTATGCACACTACCAAACTCCTTTGTGTTCTGTGCCAATGTTCTTTACTTTCCTCTTAATGTGTGGAACATTTGATTTGGTGTTTCATTTGTCAGCAAGGGAATTTGCTTTTTCTTCTCCATCTTTTCCCAGCATCTTAACCATAGTTTGATGGAGGAACTATCTGCAGAGTGTTTTAAGAGTTTTCAGCTGGCCAAACCTGAACAGAATTCTTACCTTAGCAACTCATTTATCCTTTGCAGTCTATTCACAAGGAAAGGAGAGGTGCATCCTTGCATGTCCATGGGATAAGTTTTCTTTGGAGCTCTACTATATCATTATCTTCACTGCAGACTAGAAATGTTATTAATTCACTGCATTCTCTGCAGACACCAATGTTGGGACAAAAGGAAATAAAAATGTGCTCATTGCAATGAGATGTTTCAGTTCTGTATCTAGTCACTTCGAATGTTGCTATTTTGACGTTAGTAATACATTGTTGTTTGGATGTGTACATAAAGTGTAGTTTCTTTTTGCAAGAAATTGACACACATCCTGCTCCTCTCTGATTTAAGGTCACTAAATAAGTTACTAGAAAGAGCTATTCATATCTGAGATGAAAAGCAAACAATGCATTAAAAAAAAAAAAAGCAGCTCCACCTCTCTAGTAAATATTCTGGAGGGAAGGCTGGTTTGGGGAGGTAATCCTACGTGTGTAAAACAGTACAAAGGATTATTCTGGGGAGAGTCAGATCAGAGTCCCCAGCTCCTATACTCAGAGATTTTATATTACATTTTTCTGAAGGGAATTAGGTGTCAATTTAAGAGGATACAAAATCCTATTTGATGTGAAAGTGAAAGTGAGCTGTTTGGCCAGATGTATATACTGCAGGTGGCTGCATTGGCAACCCTGTCCCTGATCAGTACTTCAGAACAGGTAACGGCACTGAGCACAGTGCAGACTCGTTATCTAAATGTTTATCCAGCTTTTTGGAATTCTTTTTCCATTATTAGTCTGATACTGATACCTGAGCTAATGATTTTACAGCAGTGCTTCCACCAGCAGCAAAGTGCTTATCCTTTTTTATGACTCAGAGGGAAAACTTTCTTGACTTGCATACTAGCAACAGCAGCATTTGGGCTCCGGAGCCACATCTGGGGGTACCATAAAAAGGAGGTCTTCTTGGTCCTGTTCCAGCCCAGGAACAGGTGCTAGAAGAAGCATTTATTTATTTTTCTTCCGTTACCAGCCATTGCAGACTGGGAGTGCTCTCTATGGTCCATCTAATCCCTCCCCAAAATGTGACCCTACAGTCTTCAGCCATCTATTTCCTTCTTCATCAGCAGGAACTGCCCGTGGCCAGGTACTTTCCTGGGGAGTCAGGAAAGCACCAGCCAGAGCTGTCTCCCTAAACCCAAATAGGACAGTTGACATCTTAAATGTGGGAGTGGTTTGGGAACCTATTGCTAGAGTTTCAGCCAGAACTGCAGGAAAACCTTTCCTAAACTTTGCTGCTTGTGACCCACCTTACAGGTGCCAATCAGTTTTACTAGATAAGGTGCTTGAGTATAATAATTGATGTTTGACCATTACAACTGAACTGATTATGGTAAAAGTGGCAGTATCTGGGATTTGTGAGTTACCAGGGCTTCCCTTCCACGGGGAAAAACTGGCATCACCTGGCAAACAAGAGATCCCAAACACTCTGAGAAGGGAAGTCACCATTGTGCAGCTCCAAGGTCCATGGCTTGGTGGATGTGGGTTTTAGTCTTATGCTGAGAAGGCAGGTGGAGTGTCTGGCGGTGGAGAAGAGGCTGGGTACAGAAACTGGGACAACCTTGTACTTAGGAGCCAGGCCGTTGCCGAGGGTCTGCTCAGGCTGCTTGGCATGGGGAGGGCTCGGGAGGGGCGTGCAGGCACCCGAAGGAGCCTGGACCTCGGTGCCAGCGGGGGCCAGGGCACCCCCAGGCCCGAGGGCGGGGCGCCTCCGGCCGGGGGAAGCGGGCGTCCTGCTGCCAGCGCCGGCCGGCTTCTCCTCGCCGCCCTGCCTCGCCTCCATGTCGGGCGCGCATAAAGAACCATGTCATGCTTCAGCGGGGAAGGGAGGGCCGGGCGGCACTGGAGCGCTCTCTGCTCTCCTATTTTCATAGAAACCGATCTGTGTACCTAGAAAATAACAGGAAGGGAAAGCGCGGGGGGAGGCGCGGGCGGGGTG
>WBMY01006632.1:1142485-1207306 GCA_013397315.1 Donacobius atricapilla
AGGCTGGGTGAGGTGAATCGGGGTCTGGCTCTGTGGCAGCCCCCCAGCCCTGCTGCCACCCCACTGCACCCAGGCTCTTTGGGTCTCCCGCACCTCCCACCGCACCTTGCTCTTTACCGGCTTGACTTCCTTTCATAGGCCTTTGTCATTTTTTGTTTGACACCGCCTTGATACAACTGAGGTGCAAAGGCACTGTGGTCATTTGGCGGTCAGTTAAGCGCTGATTGTACTTGAACATCCATTTCTGGTGCTGCTACAATAAGGCAGGGCAGAGCTTTCCCTGGGGGGTCTGGTACTGGCACACTTACATGGCCTGGCCCTTCCCTCCTCTTTGGTCACTGTTGTGTAAACTCACTAAGTAACACGTGTTGTGGGAACTCTTGGCAGGCATCAACCAGTGAGTCTGTATTTACTTGTCTTCCCCGGCCTTGCTGGGATGATTGGGTAGTACTTCATGCCATCATTCGCTAGTCAAGGAAACTTGCTGTTCCTTATAGACTGTGAAGAACATGAAGGTAGTGAAGAGTTGTATGCAACCTGCAGGGAAACACAGAGAGCAGGGTAGAGATGGACTGACATTTAGCATTACCCTTGGCAAGACAGCCCTGGAAAAGGATGGATGTAAGTGCTGGAAAGGTGTCCTGAGCAGAACTGGGAAGCAGAGGTAGTGTTGTTGCATAGCAGACTCCATACAAGGAGGGAAAGCCAACACAGCAGGCTTAAGCAAAGGCTGGTGAAAAAAGAATAGCGACAGGGTTCTAAATATCCAGAAGCCTGGTAATGAGGTGGTGCATGCAATTATTTTGGCAGAGCAGGCTAAAATTAGCATGCAAAAGGCCGAACATAATCAACAACGGGTTGTGGTTTTGTAATTCTATCATTATACAGGTTGGTGGATATACTACCTAAAAAATGGCAATTTATGTCAGCAGAACAGCATGAACCACTGAAAATTGACTTCTTTCCTACCTCTGTCATGGTTTAATTTACTGTGAAAATTTTAATGTGAACAGTTGAGACCATTACCACGTTGAAGCATGTTAATCCCTTTCCTTTTTGAGCCTTTGTAAAACTCCCATTTGTTTACTTAGAAGCATAACAGGGCCTTTTGTTTTAATGGCATTTTCATTCCTTTCAAAAAATCATTATATTCTATGCAGCTGGTCATAGCTTTTGACTGGGTTACCAAATAGGTACCTGAATGGCAATAATATCCAACAAAGTACATCTTGACTAGGAAAAAATAGGTGTGCTGTTCACATAACTCACTTCCTTTGTGCAGACTAACAGGATGTAAAGTTCAAGTGAAGACAAAGAGTCTCTGGTTTTAACATGACTTAGCAAGTAGAGGCAGAACTTGTAGAGAGCCCAGAGTCTACCATCAGGTAGGAAGAGAACTGTCAGGGGAGGGGAGCATTAGTACTGGCTGATAGTTCAGCAGAGGGTGCACAGAATGTGCTCCTGTAACTTCTGATGCTGTTACATACAACTTCATGGTAGATCAGGCTGATGTCTGCCTGAGCCTTGTTAAAATTACAGTTCCTGCCATCTTTGCTAGGACTTTTCTTCATCTTGGTTGCCAAGTTTTGCCTGATGCACGCTTTCTTCAATGAAGGAAAAACCTAGTGAGAACATTAGTCTTTATTTTGCTTCTTGGAATAATTATGGCATACAAATAAGGGGAAATATTTGAGTTGAGAATGCAACTCAGATACTTCTGATTAACTCAATGCCTTTTATCCAGGGGATTTGCTTGCTTCCAGATCCTTGAGTGGTTGCTAGCTACTTCTCTATTCATTATGCAATTAGTGTGCTTGATCTTTGTATTCTCATAAAAACTTATATATTTCATGCTAGTATAGTAGCTTTAATAATATGAGTAACAATACATTTAAATGTCAGTGTTACTGCCCCTACCAAGTGGTGTTTGGCATCACTGAGACCTTTGGCATGAATTTCCTGTCTAGGGACAAACTTCTTAAACTGTGTTTAATAAACCTGCAAAGTGTTAGAGCAAGACAGAAGTGATCTGTCTGCCCTTTAATGAAACACACAGACATAACTGGCCTGGCTCAGGATCAGCCCTGTATTTTTGTGCACATGGGCAATGTCAGGAGGAGGAGGTACCTCAGATCCCAGAGGCTCCAGCAGCAGAATGCAGAGCTGCCCCCAGCTCAGAGACTCCTGTCTCTCACAGGGTCGGTGCTTGTGGGCTCAGCCAGCTCCACGTGCCACGGCACCGCACACAAACCCAGCACAGGCAGCCCTCTCCATCCCTGCATTAGCTTCCTTACCCCCTCTCTTTGGAGCTGTGGGGATCCAGTGATCAGTAAGAACAAGCCTGATGAACCTGACTTCCAGCCCTGTGAGTAAAGAGAGAAAAAACGTGCAGAAAGGGGCAAAATAGTGATGAAACACCAGGGCGCCATTGGAATATTGTGTCTTATAACTGATGGAGTGCTCTAGCAGTCAAACTGCATTTAATGTTTCTTTGTGGATTGGTCTAGAATTCATTTGAGAAGGTCAGAATTTGCCACACTTGGCCAAAACAATAATGCCCAGATACCTGATGGCTGAAAGAGGTCGCTTAGGTCTTATTACCTAGAAGGGCTGCCCTGCATTTTTGGTATCAGTTTTTCTTGTGCAAAGCCAAAATTTCCTTTAGCTTGACTGGAGGAGAACAAATAGGTTTATAATTGTATTGAAGTTTAATAATAATTGTAAAGAAAATACAGTTTGGTTTAACATGGTCTTTATGTTTGTCTGTGATGTCTGTTTTCGTCAGATGCTCATCAAAAATACAGAATAAATACAAACTGTCCAGGTCATCAATCGAACGAATAAGCAATTGTGTATCCAGAGAGCATGCAAAAATAGAGGGAAGATGCCATTGTGATTAAAATGTAGAAAATAAGAATTTAATTTGTTGTGCATTTGATGAGCGGTCTTTGGCTTTGAAGCACTAAATCCCCTTGTGTCTTACTTCCTTGTTTGTAGAAGACAGTTAACAACTCTTATCCCTTTAAAAAGGTGTTGTGGAGACAAAATCCTGAACGTTTACGAGTTTCTTTGATACTTCTGTGATAGGACCTGTATTAGCACACACAGAAAGAAAAATCTCTTTCTTCAGATACCCTAGTTTACCTAGGATAAATGTCCTGGTTTATTGAGAAATTGCCCCTTGAATAGTCACTCACATGAGATAAAAGGGAAAAACTAGTGGTAGATTCAAAAAGATCAATAATGGTGTTTGTTTTATGAGTGACCCTGAAGAAACAATAGCCACTTAGTTGCTGAAATTAGCTGTTGATTTAAAAATAGGAAGGAAGCTGTTAATGCAACTGTAGGAAGCACAGAAAAAGTCTGGAATGACCTCAATAAAATAAGAACATGCCCAAATAAATGGCTGATACCATTATTGAGCAGAAGTCTAGGACTGTGCAGCTGAGGAGACAAGAACTCTATTTGGATAAGCAGCAGGAGTTTGTGTAGGGATGGCAAAGTTTATTTGGGATAATACAAGAGACCCAAGCAGGTAAGACTGTGTATTTTAATGTAAAACATATGGATGTTTAAAGCTGTTTCGAACTATGTTTAGAATGTTGAGCTGGGAGGAGAACACAGCCTTTAAAGTTTTGGTGTCACACCATTATGAAGGTGTATTTACTATCTTGTCTGGGTGAAGATCCTCTTTCCTGGACTCCTGTTTGTCTTGTCCACCTCCTCTATTGCTACTCTGAATTAACACGTACTTTAACTCAAATTTGCTACTTAGCTAACAATATTCCTATGAATGCCACTGTTAAAAAACATCTGCCAATAGCAGCGGCAGAATGGGATTTGAAACACTTCAATGTATTAGTTGCAAATGGATGTGAAATTTTCAGTATATTGCTTAGAGTAATACATAGTAAATGCTGTCATTTTAATGGGAACTAGTGTCAGTGGCAGGCTGAGCCATCATAATGTAGTGATTACATGGTAGTTTTTAGCTCAGAAAATTCACTGTTGTTGACTGTGTCCCCCCTCCAACAAGCCATGAAAGTAAGGCACCTGAAAGTATGAACTAAAAATATTCAAGGGAAGGGTTTAAAGGTAAGCTTCTGCCTAAAGACTTTGTTAGATGACAGCCTAAAAAGGCTCATAACATTATGGCATCATAACGTAATATATTGTTGGACACTATTAAAAGAAATTATTACTACGGAGTAACAGAAGACTTTCAGTATCAGTAAAAAAATTTCAAAAATATATTTTGGACACCCCTACGCATACATTTTAGTAAATAAGCCTCTGACATCCAGTTCAGTGAAATGTGGATATAGCCAGTGGGTTGATTTTTTTTGGTGCAGGTGTAGGTGTAGGACCAAGGCTTATGTTCTGACATCATTTGATAAAGTACAAGTTACAGAAACAACTTTGGTCTGTTATAATGGCCAGTATGACAGCTTGCAAATATCAAACTCTCCAACACATCATAGAAGAAAGGTTCTGCATTTTAAGTGTTTGATATTTAAAACAGACCATTTGTTTTTGTATTAATATAAGAATAAGGGAAGGTGGGTTTTTCCCTGGCAGGGTTTATCTTTTTTGGCAAAGAATGACAGACAAAAATCAGATTGGATCCAGAAAACTTCAAAGGGTCCATCGAAATAGACAACAGATCTTTCTCTGTGTTTTTGTGCCAAAACTTGGTCTGCAGTCTTTTGAGCTTTTCTCCTTGGCCATTTGGGACCTGTCCAGTCCTTCACCATATGCTTTTCTCCTTTCCCCCTTTTGGTTGCTCTGGTTTATGACCTCACTTTTGCCATGTTACTACAGATGAGTCCCCTGTGACTTCTCCTTTAGCAGCTCTGGGCTTCTTCAGTCTCTCCCCCTCTTTAATTATGTACCTCACTCATACATCAGTCCTTGGAGATCTGCAGGCAGTTTTTCCTGGTGGGTCTCTGTTCCTTTCTGAGATGAGACGTGATTTGCTGCTCACTGCAAAGGTCTGGCTTATCCTGGGAACTGATGGTGAGGTCGTGGCCTCTTCAGGCACCACTTTCATGAGTTCTGCTGTGGTGCATGGGAAAAGAGCACATTTAAGATAGCAAGTCCTTTATGGAATAGTTTGTACTTTCTAATTCTTCTGCACCACGTTGACACAAGTTGCTTAGACAGCATTTAAACTCATTTGCAGATACCTGGTCATATCCTAGAGTAGGGGTGAATGCATTTTCAGTGACTTAATCAGTTCATTGAGTACTGATTCCTTCATTTCCTAAAACAAAAATAACAAGGAGTGAAGTATTAATTCTCCTATTGCTTGGAGAGTAGGGAACTTAAGTAGCTGATGGTTTTTTCTGTCCTCCTGCGATCAGTTTTAAGTGTGAATTAAAAAGATTTCATTTGAGGATGATAGCATAAAATGTCGTAATTTTATACATGACTTTGAACCATAGCTTATAGTAAAACCTTTGCTCTTGTTAGGCAGATAAATCATTTTGGGGCCAAGATGTTCCATGCTTCTGGTTAGCACAGCAGGGGTATATGGGGAACATCTTTAAAATTCAGTTCCTTAAATCTCTCAATTGTTTGGGGTTTTTTTTCTCTTTAATTAGTTTAAATAATTAGCCCCAAATGTGCAAGTCTGATCTTTTTGTGTAGATGACAATAGATGAATACATTTTCTCCTGCAGTGTCACAATTTTAAGTCCAAATGAAGTTAACACAGAATACAGTTTTCTCAGAAGTTTTGAGGCAATAAGCAACTCAAGTTTTTCATACCCATATTCTACAGACTTTTGGTTAGATACTTTTCCTTGCTACTTTGAAGCTACTGAATCATTTTCATCAACTGATCTCATGGAAGTTGTTGGATATGTATTTTGGATGAAGGAATAGTGCCCCTTTCTATGAAATCTGTAGCCTGTCAAGTCAATCTGTATGTTGCTACTACAAAAAGATAGGAGAAGTATTAATTTCCCCTCATTAATTGATAGATCTCTTTTTTTATTGGGTAAAGAGCCTTTTAGGACCCCCAACCAGAATGAAATTTTTGTGGACAGCAAATGAAGACAGAGTTTTCAGGCTTAACTCTTCATTTCCTGATTTTCTTGTCATACTAACACATTAACAAGTGTTCCTGCATTTAGGGTAATAAAAACCTTGTAAGCAAGTGGTTGCTGACAGTAAGTATATACAATTGTCATTTGAGGATAGATGAAAGGACTTCATGATTATGTTGGAGAAGTGATAACAGTGGGGAGAGGTTGAACATTTTAACTGTTCCAAATGGTGGTGCCCGGGCAGTAAAAACCTTTCCACTGTGTACTTGAGAGGCATAAGGGAGAGAGAATGAGGCTGCCCGAGGCCTCTCAGTAATACTGTAATTTGAGTGATAAATATAGTAACAAACACTGGGAAGTAGTCTGTGTGGAGCAGGCAGGAAGAGGTTGTGGAGATGGCTTTTTAAAGGTGTTAGGAGTTAGCTGAACATCAGTACTGTGCTGATTTTTAGGTACCTTGGTACTTTTCGAGGCTGCCCCTGTGCCATCCACCTCTGATCCCTGCCTCCTGTGGATGTGTCCGTGTGTGTGCGGACACACCTGTCCTGTGCAGAGGTACACATGCTCCCCTGGAAAAGGTTGGATGCTTAAAACACAGGTTTAGCACACGGGCAGGGCATCAGCTGACTCTGGACTCCAAGAGAGGCAGCATCAACAGCCAGTAGTTTGGCTGAAGCACAATGGAGCAGTGAGAATGAACCGTTACTTGAAAGATTCCAAGAAATATTTGGCAAACAAGACAGTGTCATGAGGTAAAGCTTTTAAAACTTAAAGAAGGAAACAGTTCCTTGCTTCCTCCTCTTGGGAAGGTCTCTGCAGTACTGGCTTTGCTCATCTGAGATTGTTTCATTCATTTGTGTAGCAGCCAGTTCTAAACCTGATACTGAAATTGGATATAAACTGCAGATTCATTTCGTTTTCCTTTCTTCTGCTCAGACTGTTTGACCTGACAGGCTTGATAATACTTTTGCCTGAAGGGTATAGAAGACCTCGCTTTGGGGATTGGTTTAGTTTGTTTGTTTGTGGGTTTTTGGTTCTAGAAAATAAAAGGACGGTAAGAAATTTGAGTAAATACTGCAGCATCTTAACAAAACAATGGACTTCCCATGTTATGAAGCAGTTCCTATTGTCCCAGTCTGAAGTACCCCATCCTTCAAGTGGTCTCAGGTCAACCCAAATATTATCCTTGGCATTAGTGTTTCTCCAGAAAGACACATAATGTCCTTGAATTTCAGAAGGATTTTATCTCTGCCTTCTGGCCTTTTGTAAAGCTCTGCTGAAATCTGAAAATGCCTTCAGAGTCAACATAAAGGGAGGACATGACATACTCTGCTCTGGGCCAACAGAGCCCGACATTAGAAAGGACAGGTGTCCATAGACTTTGGTCTCTGCCTTAGAAAAGTACATTTAAATCTCTTTCAGCTTTCCATCAGCAGATTGAAAGGTTAATTAGCATACATCTGTAGCCCTGACAATGCAAACTGGAAAAAACTGTTTATTTTGCCTTGCAGCAATGTGTAAAAAACCTAGAGAGAGGATGTTTGCCAGCTCTGGTTTGGCTGCTTGAATAGAAGACATCATATAACAAAAGAGGAAAAACAGGGCAAGGAATATCATACACCAAAGAATTTCCTTAAGACCATCAGTTAACAAAGCATCCTACATGCAGCAGAGTAAGTAGGGCCAGGGAGGAAGAAAAAAATTCCAGGCTGTAGGGACCTTACAGATGCCACTGTGGTGTCACTGATGTCAACTAGGAAACAGTGTGTCCACCTTTAAAGTCAGGAACTTTGTCCTCCTTGGGCTTAGAAGGCACCTACCTATGAAGCCACTTTAAATACCAAGAGTAACACTACACCGAAGGCAATGAGTAGAAGAAACTTTAAGTCTGGGAGAGCTCAAGATACAATTGCACAATAATGCAAACCATTTCTGGGAATCAATCCCATATCAGACTGGATTACTGAATATACTAAATATAAGAACATATTGAAACTTAATAATAACACAGGGAGTGACCTTACAGAGATGTGTAGCATCAATCTAGAGATGCAATCCAGGTGGGAGAAGCAGGAAAGTGCAAAGAGAGGAGCAAAAGCTATAGTTGCAAAGAACAATTCTGGAGTTGCTGCTATTTCCTTGATATGCTGATGTGACAAAGTCACTGGAACTAAGCAGCTCTTTTTTGCTAGTTTTTCTTCAGCTTCACAAAACTTATATTTTACAGCATTCACACCTCCATAAAGGGCTCCTCTCAACTCTTTCTTTTAGTTCTTGGAGGACAGTGTATCTTCCTCATCTGGAATCTCTTCCACGTGTAGAAAACACAAATTCAAGTCTCCATTCCTGACTGTTACCCTAGTCTCTAACCTGCTGTTTGGTAACTAGGAGGCAGTTCCTGCAGCTCCTCCTCTGCTTAATCCTCTGGGAGACTTTTGGATGTAGGGCACTTACAGTTCACCTTCTGTGGCACTGTGGGACTCTTCTGTGGGTGGGAGCAAGGGAGGGAGGCGCCCATGGAGCAGTGTTGGGACTCATGTGCCGTGGGTTGTCTGTCCTGACACAGCAGCATAAGGTGATGCCAGAAAGCAGAGCACTGTGCCTCGGGAGGAGATTTGTATCCTTCCTTCTCTTGAGTTTTGCTTTTCTCTTTCCTGCCTCTGCTTGTGCAGAGACCAACCAGGCACAATGGCTGGGGTGGCTCCAAAGCCAGCAGACATGGAGGGCTGTGTCTGGCACCCCATAGGAAAAGCAAAGCTGTCCATATAGGGCCTCCTTCCTTTCTTGGGACAGAATTGGTCACTGAGCACCAAATCAATCCCACCAGCCCTACTAATTGCTTTTGGTGTGGTCATTGCCCTAAGTAGGTGTATATTTTTCCTTAGCTTCATTTAACATGTTCCCAGTCTGTCCATCCATGTGCTGCACAAGGGCTGCATCATTCTCCCAGGTGCAGTTGCACCCTGTGGGGCTCTCTGCCCGTGCTGGCAGGACATGTGTTTGTATATGGGATTGGTGCAGAGTGCCATGACCTTTGCTGCACACTGGGTATTCAAACGTAACTTGTGGCCCACTCTTGGCTTCCTGTGGTATTGCTGCATCCAGCTTTCTCTCTCTGACATTGCCAATCCTTTTTCCCAGCTGTGTTGTGTTTTTCCTTTTGCAGACTGAATTTCAGTTTACGTGCAGCTCGTATTTCTCACATACCCAGGACTGTGAGTCAGTTGTCACTGGGTTTACAATCGCTGGGTGAAGGGAATTGACTGCATGTTTCTGCATACACAGCTACGAGCCTGAGAGCACCTGTGAATATCTGCGAAGGTTCCCACCTTGCTGTCCCAAATGCAACTTCCAGAACATGGAAAAAGGTGCTGAGAGAGGCAGATCCTGGCAAGAAATACACCTAAGCAAGGCATCTCGTACCAGGCACTGTGTCCTACTGTAGTGGCATGTTTTGTCATCTTTTTCTTAAACTAATTAGTTGCTTGTTGGTTTTCAGCCCAGATGTCATAGTTTCCATCTGAGCCAGTGTAAATTTGTATTTCTGTAAGAATTTCTTCAAACTCTATTATCTGGAATCCAATTAAGTAGCATTCATTCAGGATTAATCACATATGGAAGTGTTTGCAGAATTGAGGTTCCTGTGTTCTTAGCAGCATACTATTACTGCTGTATTTCATTATCCCCCAGTAGGAAAGGGCTGGGGAATTTCATGTGTTAGTTGCCCTGCACAGATCCACTGCATGGCTGTCATGGGTGTTGTGGAACAGCAGGTGGAAGATGATACCTTATCCCAGTAGTTTGCTCTCTAAAGACCATGTCCCAAAGGCAGAGAATGAGTTGGGCTGCATAAAGATTCCTTGATTTCAATAAAACTGCTTACACGTGTGCTGCCATGCCTGTAGAAACATAAAGTAGGACCACAGCCTAAGGGAGAAGGCAGACATTCATCTTAAAAAAGAAAAAGAAAAAAAATCTGACATTCCTTACTGCAATGCCTCTCCAGATATGAGGACTTTTGAAAGATATTAGTGGTGCAGCAAACTCAAAAGATAATTCTTTTCATATGGTGTCTGAATTATGTGACTTGCATATGTGCACATTTTCAGGTACCCCTTTTGCTGCTTTTTATCAAAAGTTCTTTTTCAAAATCTTCCTCTTGTGCAAATTTTATTTTCCTTTGTCACGGTCAGTATTTCTATCACAGCTTGTAGAAGAAGGTAGCATAAGCTATTACGCCTCATGGTTAGAATGTTAATGTCTGCAAAGTAGTAAGTTTGTTCTAACTGATAATATTTTGTTTCCTTTGCATTTATCTGTGCAACTCTGCTTTGGAGCTTTTTAATGTTTGTAAGGTAGTGGGTCAGTTTTGTGAACAGATTTTTTGAATTGGTACTTCTGGTAAAATGACAATAACTCCTTGTTAAAAGATGAAAACAGATTAGAGAAGACACATTTGTCAGATGGGGCTCTTCAGCATTAAAATGCTGTGAATGTTTGCTTCTTATCTTTTAGAAGATGCTTTCTGCCATCTCCTGCCTAACAAATGAATGGATTCACCTGTGTGTATAATTGCCATGTTATTGTGCTGGATGGGATCTGATCATACAAAGACAATGGCTTTGTTTATGCTGCCAAACTGTATGCCCAGCTGTGCTTGCTGGATCAAGCCTCTAGCTGTTAACTTTCTAGAAGACCATAATAATAAAGATTTTAGTGGCAATATGTTCAGAAGAAATGCCAGCTTCTTTAGCAGATGTGGGAGCAAGGGGAACAATTTTTTAATGAGAAGCTTATACTTTTTCTGAAATATTTGCTGCTAGATGATGGTGTTAGTTTGCTTGTTTGTCAAATGTCAGCTAGGCAGTGACCTGCTATAATGACAGGGGTGTCAGGGTTGGAACCAAGGCAGATTTGTTGAAAATGATGCCATCCTGAATTCCACATGTGAGGCTGAACTGGGGATCTTGACAGGTAAAAGCAGTGTGAGCTAAAACACTGCGGTTGTGGAGCGTGGTTTGGACACATCATGTGTCACCACCATTGCATTAGAGGGTAAAGGCAAGTGACAGAATTAAAATTTTCAATCCTGACAGCAAGACTTTTGGTTGGATTTTCTTGATTTGTATGAGGTCTGTATAACACTCTGTCTGGATCCCAGTATAAATCTGGATGTGCAGTGTTCTCCCATGTCCTTCCTAGTTCCAGATTTGTGTATCACTAACCAAGTCCTCTTCTATTTGTAATTGCCTTTTCCATTTATTTGCACAACATGAGTTAGAATAATATGCTGTTTCTTTATAGCTGCTTTATAAGAAAAAAATAGCAACCTGGTCTGAAACATGCTTAGTATGGATTCCATCCCTGATTCATATGTTTTAAAAATTTAATATTAATGTATGTGGGAAATAGTACAGTTCCACACATGTAATTTGTTCCTTGTCAGCCTGGATCCTTAAAATTAATCTTCTGGTTATCTCTCCAAGTCTGGGATAGAAATGAGCAACAGTGATGGCCAGAAGGTGTAGAGATGGAATGTTAGAGAAAATAAGAGGAAGAAAGCAGATTCTGGAGTAAACCTTGTGACATAACTGCAGCTGAGTTACTGGGTTCTATAGGTAACGTGTATGTTCATGGCAACACCATATTCTGAGAGGTTCTTTGAGAGTAACACAAAATATTGACACATACTTCAGCTTAACATATTGGATAGAAACAACGGATATTAAAGAGTAACTCTTCATCCTACACAAATATAAACATATAGGCAACTTCAAACCCATGATTAATCCATGTGAATTAAAAGAGAGTGCTCATGTGCTTAAAGCTTACATTTAGTGGTTTTGATGTAAAATATATTCTTTATAATGATGGGCTGCTGCCCTAGCAAATCTGGTCACTATCATATTGACGTATTTGTCTTGTCTCTGACATTAATGCCACTTATATTTCTAAAAATACGTCTTTTTGTCTTGCATGTTTTCATTATTTCATTTGAGTTGGTTTGGTTTTGTTTTGGTTTTTTTCTAACATGGTTTAGTAATTAGGATTTAAGTTCATAGGTCTACAGTACATAATGGAGTGCTTTGTATATTTTAATATAGTTTCATTCCTGTAAGCTGCTGCTTGAGTTCAGGGGGCTGTGTTTGAGGAAAATGTTCATTTTAATAAATAAGGTTGTTAGTCTTTTAGGGACTATCTAAGTAAATTTCAGCAACATTGTATTTGAGTCAGAACTAAATGAAAACTCTCATTCTGAGGTTTTGGAAGCAGAAAAATGGGCAGGTGGGGAGGGGTATGACTTGACTTGGAAAAACGTGTTCCTGAGTCTCTTTAGGCAGGAGGATTAAAATTCCTAAGAGTTTAACCTAGACTGGGGGGCTTTGCAAAGAAGGCGTTTGACGCCCTAATGGCAGCTCCTGGAAATAGGAGCAGAGACTGAAAGCAAACCCAGTAAAAAAACCAAAGCTGGGTCCAAGTGCTGCACAGAGACCACTGTGACTCCATCAATCTTTTTTCATTCCATGGTTTTAGCAACCCAGCCAACACAGGCAAAAGTTCCATCTAAGCAAAACATTTTGGGGGTTTAATGGCTTGTTTTGTGCCGTAGAAGGTGGCTGAGGCTGGGGAGTAATGAAAACAATTATTTACGGGCAGTTGTTAGGTTCAGAGTGACCATGGGCTTTCAGACACCCTGAGCCCTCCTGCAGGTACGAGTTTGCAGTTTGGCAGCAGAGTAAACAGAGAAACCTGCCTTTGCAAAATTATTGCAAATTACTCCATTTCCTTGCCTTTGCAATTAGATTTCACTGCTTCTCATTCCCCCCAGCTTGCGTACATGTTGTTGTGTTTTACGTGTCACTTGCATCACAGCAAAACAGCTGACCTGTGTGCCAGTGATGCTCGGTGATCAGACCTATCCACAGCCCCAAAATACGGGCTGAGGCCTCTCCAGCCCCCCATGTACCTGTGAGCCCCCGTCAGAGCTGACATGTGGTGCTGTGAGCGTGGCGGGCCGCTGCAGGCAGCTCCAGGCTGTGGGGTGCCCGGCTCCATCCCCGGGCTGTGGGGTGGGTGCCCTGCTCCATCCCCGGGCTGTGGGGTGCCCGGCTCCATCCCAGGCTGTGGGGTGCCCTGCTCCATCCCGGGCTGTGGGGTGCCCTGCTCCATCCCCGGGCTGTGGGGTGAGTGCCCGGCTCCATCCCAGGCTGTGGGGTGAGTGCCTGGCTCCAGTCCAGGCTGTGGGATGCCCGGCTCCATCCCGGGCTGCGGAATGCCCTGCTGAAGCCCCAGGCTGTGGAGTACCCAGCTCCATCCCGGGCCGTGGGGTGCCCGGCTCCAGCCCCGGTGCCTGCCGGAGCAGGGCACTGCTGGGTCGCCTGTGGCTGCGGCGCTGCGGGCACAGCTCGGGCTGCCCGTGCCTGCAGAGCTCCGGGTGCCGAGTGGGGCACGTCAGCTCCTGAGCCCAGGAAACGCAACTGATGTTTGCAGGAGTTGCTTAAATCCTACAAATAGATGTTCTGGTGTGAACACATTAAGACTATGAGTCTTTATGTTCTGTGGGTCCATGGAAAGCAGCATAATGAAGACAAATACATGCTTGGCTGTGTCTCCATTCCCTCTAGAGGACACTGGCAGGACACTCGTAGTCTCGTCTCTGCTGCTGCCCCTGAACCTCAGAGGGTTGCAGGATACTAAAAATGCTCCGTGTTTTCAAGGGACAAAGATTTTGTGTTCTTTTCCCAGCTAACAGTAAGCACTTTCTGTATGCAGGCACTTGCTCAGGGGCAGCCAGGAGTGTTTCAGGCCCCTGATGTTGTACCCCTTACCTGCAACCGATGGTAAGAAAACAGGTCACAGAGGAGACAAGAGGGTTTTCTGTACTCAGAAGCCCAGATAATAGTGGAATCTCCAGAGTCTCAAGCTTGAATCCTCCCTAGCAGGAGCCGGGGGCTGCAGTGAAGGAGCTGTTCCTTTGTTTCTGGTGTGTGCGTGTCCCCTGTCACAAACTGGAGGGCTCTGTTCTCCACTGATCATGTCTCCTTACCCAAAACAATCTTAGCCACAAGTTGTAGTGTCATCGGGGTTTTCTGTATTTTTTGGGAAGCTGGACCAAATACTGCACAGGAATGTTCTGTATTCTTTAGCCTGGAAATACTGTGTAAATCCAATTTTTTCAACTGATTTTTTTGGGGGTAGAAAATTATACTGGAAAAGAAATGGTAAATTAGGCCAGCCAAGTCTAGGAGACCACAGTCTTCTGGAAATTTGCTTACCTTTTGGCTTTAAGTGTGCTGATAGGAGTTTAAGGACTAGCAACACTTCTTTTAATAAAAGCTTGGACAGTGGAATATGGAACTTTGGGTGGAACAAATGAGCCTCAAGTATAAATTCAGTTGTGTGTATTTGACCAAATGTCAACGCTCTAGGCCGGCTGCATCTAATTGAAAATGTTTTGATCAAGTTAACTGGCAAAAAAATCCTACTTCATGTATATAACATTCTTCCTTAAAACTAAACAAAATCAATGAAGTAGTAACATTCTAGTGTAAATATTGAGAGGCAAAAAAATATTCTTCAGTCTAAAGATTTCTAATACCATCCATCCTTCCAGTAGATGAGATCTGAAGCTGGCAGGGTTTATCTGAACATTTGGAGAGGAAGGTTATATGACTTTTCAGGTCTCTTTGGTCTTTAAGAAGAGGGTAAGAGGACAGAAATACAGTATTTGTGAATGTCCATTCCCTGAAATTTTTCACTTATTGATGTCTTGACTGGTTAATTAATTTTTATTTTCTATATTCTTGCACGATTGTATATTTCAAGACAAAAATATTTGTGGTAAGATGATAAAGTAGGGTAACCAAATTTTGTCATTAGAAACCACTTTCATTAGGTGTTAGTGGGCTCACTCTGATTTGCTTTGGTGGATGTATATTGCAAACAATATTTTGATATCTGAGGAATAATTCAGATGAAGGAGAACCAAGCCTTCACTCTGCTTAAAGGGAAGAAAAGTAAATGTTAAATACCTCAGAGCTGACAATATTTGTTTAAAATAAACAAGATTCCCACCCCCACCATACACAAATGAAAAGTAATTTTGCAAGCCATGAAACTTAAGAAGTTTATTTTTCTCTGGCTTGCCTCTGTGTGGATTTCCCAGTGTCTGATGTTTTGATTCAGCCTGCGTTGCAAGCTGTCTCTCAGCATATGGACTACTTGTCTGCCCATCTTCTGTTGGACAGCCTATTTATCACAAAACATGGGGAAACTTAATATCTCTCTGGCCTTTCTCCTTTTGTTTGGTTTGGCAAAATTGTCTGATGTGTCCCTGAGTTATTGCAGGTAAGACTCAGACAGTTTGATCACATCCTTTTCTTTCCTTAGGGAAGAGACTGGGATAAAAAGAATCCTAGTGGTAGCACCATTGCTTCATTCACAGTAGGAGGGAAACACTTTTGCACAAAACAGAGTGTTTCTCTAGCAGCCTTACTTTGGGGTGTGCTCACTGGGAGGTTTGCGGTTTGGTAACGTGAAATGCAGTTCTGACAGAGCTGGACTAGGAATTCCTCTCATTTTAGCAGTGGACATCAAGTGCTTTATAAGGAGAACAGTCCCATAGTCCCCATTCATAAAAGTGAGACTGAAGGAGATGCAGTGATTGTGTGGCCAAGGTCATCCCAGGGGCCAGTGGCAGAGAGAGGACTTGTCTTTGTATTCCCCAAGTCTCCTCCTCTGACAGTCTTCCATCCACCAGCCCCAGAAGTGCAGAGAGGACTTAAATCACATGAATAGATCAGTTATCTACAAAGTCATGCATATAGATACCAGTCACGCAGAACTAAGCTCTGGCCCCATTTTCATATTGGAGATTAAAGCAGCTCTGCAGAAAGTGTATTTCAACTTTCTGTCTTAAAAATATGCTGCTAATTAGGGATGTAAAGGGGCTGAACTCAGCTACAAGACTGCTGATCTTTCCTAGTGAGACATTGCTGCCAGCATTGTTTGGACTCCAACTAACCCTTCATTGTCTTCTATCTCGTTGAGGTCCTGAGCATGCACAGAAAAAAAAGGAGGATTGATGTCTTTATATTGTCATTTCTGGCTGTCTGCAGGATACCCTTCAGCCATTTTCAGCAGTGCTCAAAAGTATGCTCTGCTGGTTTTAATCTTGTTTTGCTTTTTGTTTTTGCTGGTGGCACTCTTCCATGCCCAGAGACTTTTTTAATTTTTAGTTTTGTAGCTGTGCAATTCCACCTTATTAGGTTGGATTCTGCTTCTAGTCTCACCCTTCACAGGGTTATCTTTTTTAATGGGTGAAAAAGTGCATATGCCAGCATTCCACACTATGAGTTCAGGTATGTGATGTACATTGGGGAGCAGTGCTTTGCTTCAAATATCAGTCCTGATACATGAGAGAAAAAGTCAGCAGTCTCCAATCAGCTTTAGCTGGATTGCTCTTCAATTTAAGCACTGTGGAATTTGAGTCACAGTTTTTAGCTTGAAGCAGTTGGATTTTTTTAAATTATTTTTTTACATTTTAGGATCCTCTGGGGAAAAAAAAATTAGTATTTTACATCTTACAGAACAGTATTTTAAATAATGGTTTAGAAAAGATACTGCTATACTGCTGGCTCCCAGTAGCATTAGCTATTAAAAAGCATAATAAATCCATTGGAATAAAAATGTTGTAGTAAAGCAAAATACCCTATTTTAATAATGGATTTTGAAGAGTATTGCTTTTATCCATCTAGAGTTCTGCTAATAAGCTAACTGCAAAAGATCAAGCTGCTTGCATGTGTTGGGCAATAATAAGCAACTTGAACCACTTTCCAGCAAATACTATAGGCCCCTGCTCGACTGCTGTGCAGTCCAGGGATTTCACTGGGAGATACGGATCTCGGCAATGGTTCTGTGTGCTTTTGCCAATCAAAGGCATTTACACTATGTCAAAACAATCAGTGCTTACTGCTCTGCAGTTTTAATTCCCTATTTTTGCAAAATAAATGGACTTGTTCTTGTGGTTTCGGTGCCCACATAAGCATCCCTGGATGCTGATGTAAAGTTTTCTTTTCTGTAAATGGGGACCTGATAGGTATTTTTGCATAGTACCTTTTTTATTTTGGTGTAAAATTCTGTTGGAACGCAATAGGACAGGGTCTGGTCGAAAGCCATCCTGACAGCCTGGAATTCCTGCTTCTGAGCAGCAGCTTATCCACAGCACAGCGGTTTTGTGATGCCATAAAGCATGACACCTGCTGGCCCTCCGGCTGGAAGGAGATGCCTCCGGGCTGCCCTTCCGCCTGGGTGGGCAGAGCAGCCCCTTCCTCTGGCGCTGCAGTGACAGCAGCCTGCCCACAGCGGCTGTGCAAGCACGGCACAGACAAAGCGCGCCGGGCTCTGCGTGTCTCACAGCACAGACATGGTTCCCCTTTGCGGGGAATGAATGTAGAGCTCTGCAGAGCACAGCACCCGGGAGGGGCTGCAGCCTCCTCTGTTTCTGCACCAGCCCTCCCAGCGAGCTCCTCCGCCTGTCAGGAATATGCCACGTTATCCCACGGGCAGGCACGGGGATGATTTGCGCTCGTGGGAGCCGCTGTTGCTGTCCTCGCTGGGCTCTGGCTCCGCAGCGCCAGCCCAGCCCACCCAGCCAGCGCCCGGCTCCCCGGGGTCCCCGACCTCATGGCAGCCGGGAAGGGAGCACTGCCAAACCCACCCTGGGACAGCCGCTGCGAAATGCTGCCGGAGAAGTCGGCCATCGCTCGGCACCACCGAGGGCAAAATACTCGGGCTGCACACACATCCTTACTGGGGAACTACAGTATAAGGATTCTGGCAGATTTCTTCCCTCCACATTGGTAGTCACTAGCAACACGGTTTGATAAAACCCCGCTCTGGCTGGAGAGGACCGAGCTGAATTTTCTGCTCAGTGTTCTTGACCCTAGAAGTCTGGCATTTGTTTACTGGAAAAAAAAAACCCTTGCAGTTAGATCTTCAAAGCTCTGCTGCTTGGTTGGCAAAGAAATGCTGGGCAGTGCAGCTCTGCTGAGGTTGTGCAAAAAGAAAGCAATTGTTATTCATTAAGCAGATGACAGCAACGGGAGCTAAGGGGATAAAACTCGAAATCTGAAACCACCTGCTTTAATTTTAGCCATAATTGAAGCGGCTGCCCATGGTGTTGCTGATGCACATATCAGATTTGCACGCCATGTGCTGCTCACACTGATTTCTGTGGCTGCAAACTCCAGCCCACTCTGGTTCAGGCAGGGATGGAGCTCCTGTTTGATTGCAGGTTAGAGCGGGTACTTGAGAATCTGTTTGTTTCCTTCCAGGAGCAAAACACAGTCGCAGTCTGGCTCTCTGATAGACAGATGCTTTAGTCATTAGTGAGGTTTCTGTGACTACAACACTGTGTTCTAGTATGGGTGCTCTTCCCTCTTTTGTTCCTGGTTCAAGGCAGCGATGCTTTTTTCTCTCTGGCGCTCATGCGCTCACTCTCTTCCTCTCCCTCCTCCCTTCCCTCCCCCTCTCTCTCCGTCTTTGATCTTGCTGATATGGGGAAAAATATCGGATCCAAATCTGCAGCATATTTAACCAAAACATCCTGTAGAATGGGAATAAATTGTGACTGAGTGCAGCAGCAGGAGATTGCAGTATGGTTGCTTGTACTGCTTGCTTTCCACTACAAAACAGCAGCAATTGTCATGGAGTGCCGGGGTTGTTCTGCAGCTAAATAAGCACGTAGGGACTCCACATTCACAGAGGGCTAAGGTGGCTTTACTGGGTACAGGGAGACTGGGAAAAGCTGTCCTCTCACAGTCTCTAATGCAGGGATTTGTGTGAAAGAGGTAAAACGGGAAGAGATCTTTCCTAATGGCAGAGAGGGTCTCATCCTTCACTAAATTCCCTGGAGGTTTTGCCACAGAGTTCAATGGCCCTAAGATAACACTGTCACTTTATATCCAACCTTGTTACAGTACTAGCAACATAAGCCCCAGAGCTGGGGAGCTCACAGCAGTATCAGTGAAGGCAGGAAAAGTCTTGACCGCAGCTGCAGAGTGAAATGTTAGAGTGGAAGCATTAACAGTCTCTCCTTGAGCTGTTTGGTGCAGATTTATACTGCATGTGTTTGTATGCGTATGCCAACTCCCAAAAGCTATGAAAAGCTTTTTTATGGTTTCCTGTGATGATACATAGTCAGAAGGGATACTTGGATGAATAAAGAAATATGCCACGAAATGGGGAGCAGGTGAGCTGCGTGACAGATGTGTGTTCTGTCCTTTGTTGATTCACTGCTGCTCCTTAGCTAACAGTATTAAGTGCTGGGAATAAGACAGAAGACTTGACTCCACTTGGGATATTGCTTAGGAGATCCTCACTGCTTTAGAGCATAGCACATTGTGTGATGTAAGATCCCCAGTCCCTTCTGATCAGCATTCCCTAGTGAGCGTGTCTTCATCCCCCCCTTTACTGATCATTTACAGCTGTTTGCTTTATTTCATGAGAGATTCTGAGAGGGCTGAGGCAGTAACTGTGTAGTGCTGCTCTGTAATGCAGCCCAGAGCTGGCGCCGTGTTTCAAGTGGCCAAATGAGATTTGCACTCAAGTCCCAGCAGACATTGTTTGTCTCAGTCAAAGGAGTCCACATTTTTCTGGGGTCTGGTATCTGGACATCTTCCTTGTCACAGTAAAGAGGAGGATGGCTATGGCATCCGGACAGTCGAGGTGTGTTACCTCTCCCTGTACTTGGTAAACTGCCAGCACAGCCTTTTTTACTCTGACATGTAGATACTTCCACCTTTAAGGAGCCATTAAATGTTTTGCAGACATGCAGTATCTCCCTGACTTGCTATCAGTTTGGAAAGGGAGTTGCAATGTTTTCAACCTGCAGTCTTTTAATCACTCTTATAATAAGTCTAATACCTGTATTTAAATAATGAATTGTGAGCAAATAGCAACATTATGAGCACTTTCTTGAAAAACAAATAGTTAATGTCAGACTTCTAAAGTAATATCTTCTACATATCTTTCCTCTACATACTTCTGATGATAAAGAGGACATTTAATTAACAGAATCTCCTTTCATTTTTCGAATTATTAGCTTTGTTAAGTACGAGAAACAGGTAATTGCTGTGCCCACAAGGCATGTGACAATCCTGGATTGTCTACTGGAGACTGTGCTGGGCAGGGCGTGCATGGTGACACATGACCCAGTGTGCCAGAGCCCCACCATACACACCCCTGAGGGAATGGTTTGGAAGTGCTCTCAGATCTTCAGATTTTGGTGCAGCTTCAGAGAATGTTCCAGTTAGACCTAAAAGGTAGTCATCCATTTCTTCTACAGAAAGGAGTCCTGTGATGTTACAGTTCCACATGTGGCTCTCGTTTCTCCATCCCCAAGGGGTGTCCTTGCAGAAAGACCAAAGGGTTTGAATTCTTACCAAAGCTCATACTCCTTTGAAAGCTACGTAGCCAAGCAGATGCTTTACTGTGAAAGAGGACATCCTTTGAAAACAATCTGGTGCTTATTAATCAGTAAGAATGCAGTGTTAGGGGTTCCTTTAGCAAGAAGAGAGAAGGGAAGCACATGTGGGTCTGGCCTCTTGAGTGAAAACCTGCAGGTTCCATCCCTGTGCTCTGCTGAGGAGAAGATTTTGTATAGCACTGTTATGTCAGCACTTTGCTCTCAGTTGCAGTGACATTTGGCAGGATTTGATGTGCTTATGTTGAGAATGAGTTGCCTTAGACCAGGCACCGAGCCATTCACCTGGTCACTGGTGCTGCCTTGTAGATATCTAGATTCATTAGGCTCACTCTTAGCCAGAGTTCTCTGGACACTTAATTTCACACACCCACATATGCTCAGAAGTGCCATTTCTGGGAAAAGAGGCTCTTAGATCTTATTTAAAGCTTTGTTGTGTTTCTGGTTTATGTGGGTAGGCACCTGGACTCTCTTATTTCTGTTGCAGAGGACTACAAAATTAGACATAGACAAGATGAATTCCTGGGCCTCACCTCCTTCCTCACAACCAATGCTCCCACTCAGGCGTTGGGAGAAGGGGTCTGGGCGCTGCTCAGCCCGAGGGATTTGTTCCAATACCAGCTCTGTCTCAGGAGAGCACCTTCAGCATTCCTCCTTTCACTGCTCTGCAGCTGTATCCTGAGAAATACGAGGCCAGGATTAAAATGTGAAAGAAGTGAGAGGGTAGAGAGGGGAGTGGTAACCAAAGTTACCAGGGTGTTGCAGGGGAAGGAGAGTCCCTGGCCCTCCTCCCTGGCATGCATTACACATTTTACACTCTGTGTCACCATCACCACTGGGAGATTGTCCGGTTTTCCAGCAGCAGAGTCTCAGAGATACCATCTGTTCCCCATTTGTTGCAGAAGTTATTGAGGTGGCTGTGTGAGACAGGCAGGATTACCTTCTGGGCTTCAATGTCTTTGATGAGGCAGCATCTGAAGTTAACACTTAAATTAAGCAGACTTGATTTTATTGCCTTTGTGTATTATAGTGCCCATGAAATCATTAAAACTTTGTGAGTGCTACTGGGTCTTCTGCTGTCTCCCTGCAGTATTTCAGTCATATGCTGACTTCATATGACCTGCCTGCCTGAAAAACCAGCAGCTGTCTTCCCTTCCCCAGCCCAGCACACAGTGGGGCCTCCCAGGGCTGCAGGATACCTGTGCTAGCTCCTCCATGGCTAGGTAGGGATTCTTGGATGAGGGACCACTTTTGGGAATAATCTTTTTTCCGCTGCTTTATGTCTTACAGATTGATGAACTTCCTGAAGGAGCCGTGAAGCCTCCAGCAAATAAATACCCCATCTTCTTTTTTGGGACTCATGAAACGTAAGTGAATGAACGTGACCTGTTCCTTTGAAAATGTCTTTTTCCACTGCAGCTAACATCTTTTCCTCTGATTTTCTTGGAACAAATCCTGACTGAAGCCATTGGGAGCCTAGAGATAGGTCCTGCAAGCCCAACTCATTTGTATTAACAAATGGGAGTGAAAGCTGAAAGTAGTTGGGAATGCTGCTGCTTTCATGGTCCACCATGAGGTAAACATAAAAGCCTGTGTTTCCTGTAAAGAAATGTGTTGGCATGAATTCATTAGAGGATCTGAAAAAACCGTGGACTCTGAAGCAGGGGCAAACATTTTTTACTTGGATGTCCAGGATAGCAAAGATCAGGCTCTTGTGTTTGGACATGTTTGAGCTCATGTCCTGTGTGAGAGCTCGCTTGGTAGTTTGTGATATGAAAGGAAGCAGACCCCAGAGTCTCAGGCAGTCCTCACAGAGCTTCAAAATGTGTACATTCCTGGGAAATTTGTGCTGGGGATATTGTAGGATGGAGCTCACAGAAGTGATAGAAGAACTGAGCTGGCTGAGCTGATAGGGAAAGAAAGGAATCAGAGCACAGGAGGTAAGTTAGGTCTCAACATAATTGCTACAAATTACAGAGTTTCAAGATTATAATGTACATTTTTCTAGTTTAAACTATGTCTGAGGTAGCTATAAAATAAGTCACATTCCATTTTGCATGAAATATTTTAATTTTAAAACTTTTCCTTCCCCCTTTGCAAATAACATGTTTTCTAGAATTCCTTTAAAACTGAAAAATATTAAATTCTGATGATATTTTGAATTCAATGTTAGAGGCTTGAAGCTTTATTAAAAAATTATTGTTTATTTTTGAATTTTAATATTATTCCAGAATATGATAATCTCCATAGCTCATACATCACATTTTATTTTAAAAAATCTTTAAAGGCAGTTTCTGCTTTGTAAAGTTCATAATAGCCTCTCTTTAGTTAAAATAATTCTTCCCATTTCTAGAATGAAACAACATGATATTTTGATATATTATCTACTAGTACTGTCACAAAGTAATCTGAAAAGAATAAAGTTCAAATAAACTTACAATGCATTCAAATCAGAAACCAAAATGTAATTATTTTTTGAATGGAAACATCATTTTTGAGAAACATTTAAGAAAAAACTGACCACTTTTATTCCAAAATGAGTGAATCCTAAACTGATAATCTCTTTTGTTTTGGATTTTGTGAGCTCATGATCTCACTGTAGCATCTGAAACAGGAAAACAGTTTGTAGTTCCTGCCTTATAAATGTAAAAGCCTAACTCTTAAAAATGAACTGTAGATTGCAGCTCCTTAGTTTTATAGCAGAGCAGTAGAAACTTATACTCTGCTAGTGGCAATGAATGTATTTCAAGCAAAGATGTAGACAGTTTTTCAGTGTTTACTTTACATAAAAGGCTGTAGAAACCTTTCCATACATTACTGTTGAGCTAAGTTAAGGTAGCTCATACTAAGTTTCGTACAGTTTTCCTTTGTTATTTGTGTTAGAACTGTTTGGTTATTTTTTTGACAACAAGGAGGCATCTCCTGGTATTAGCAAAAGCGTAGATAACATAATTTATTCAGTGTGTCATTTAATATTAACATGACATCTGTTAGTTTGGAAATCACTGTTTGGCCTTCAGGTAGAAATGCATTCTTGGCTTTGTAATTGTATAATTAAGATATTTCCCAATATCCAACAGAGTGTGGATCCCATGCTTTCTCACGTGGCGTTAGAGGGAAGCTCTTTCCTCAGGGACTTGTCATCTGATGCCTTTTTAGCAACCAGTTGGCTCTACACTGGCAAACTGCTTGGCCAGTGGAATGATTTAAGTGAATGAAACTTCACACATTCATAAATGCTGGGCATAAATCAGGCATTAATCTGAAATAATGATTGCAGGAAGGAAGAAATATGATCCTGTGATTAAGGGATTAGACTGAGACTGAAGAGAGCTAGTTTTTCCTCTGTGCTCTGCTATCAGTTTGAGTTTGACCTTGGACAAGTCTTTGTGCCTTAGAAGCCCATCTGCAAAAAAGGGCAGATTCCCAACGTTGTGGTGAGGTTACAACAATAAACGTGTTGGACATGGTGGAGCTCCACAATCCCACAGTAATGGAGACCAGGGAGTTAATATGAATTGTGAAGATCATCAGAAAGTAGGACAGTGATTATGGTGAAGGACACTGGGCCTTGCTCATCTCTGGTCACTGATGACACAGAATCTTTACATGTGGGAATGAAGGGGTCTTTTTGCCTTCATTGTTTTAATTTAACTTGTGATTACAATCTGCATGTCACAATGCAGAATACAGTAGATGTAGATACCCAACAAAAAGAAAGTTATGCTTTCTTCAGTTTAAAAGTTAAGGAGGAATTTTACTGTAATATGTGTAGAAAAAGCAGGACAAATAATCACTCTTCTTTTTTTTTTAATTATTTTTCCCTGCATTGTGATGCTTGTGCCTGAAATTAGTTGGCCCTGTGCGTAGCTGACTTAGGCAGCAGCAAAGCACAAAATCCCTCCTTTGCTGTGCTGTCTAAAAAACTATTTGGCCACAAGCATCCTGTGTGTCTCATTGTTTCCTTGTATTACTCATCTGCCTATATTCATCCATTGTTTTTTGTTCTTATATGAAATTATAAGATTTTTGGGAAAGAACATTTTTATTGTGTTTTTGCAGAATTTAGTATGTGGGGGGCTAATTCCGAGAAAGCAGCTCCCAGGCTTACTGGCAGTATAGATAATAATAAATGCCAGTGCTTTTTCTATCCTATAGTACAAGGGATACATTTTGGCTCATGGGTCCTAGGCACTCCTTACATGCTTAACTTCTCATGTGGCATTTTTGAGGCCTTTCTGGATTTATAACACTGGGATTGGAAGTTTGGTCCCTTGCTATCGCAAGCAATGACATCATAAACTGTTTCATAAACTTTCATAAACTGTTCAAGTGCCAGTTCCCAGCAGTAGTTAATAAAATAGAGATGTTTCAGTTGTTTCTAGAGATACCCAGCATGATTTTACTACATCAAACATCAGGATGGTGAGCCAATACATTAAATCAGACTCACAGCAGTAACTCAAAGCCAGTGTGAGAAATAAATAAATAAAACTAGAAAAGAAATTATGGATTGAGCAGAAGAATAGGGAAAACATTTGCACTGTTAATGTTTTGATTTTTTTGAAGAGGAGAGTGATAAGTCCTTTTCTGAATGTTAACTCTGTTAAAATGCAGTGCCTTCCTGGGGCCCAAAGACCTTTTCCCATATAAAGAATATAAAGATAAGTTTGGGAAATCGAACAAGCGAAAAGGATTTAATGAAGGCCTGTGGGAAATAGAAAACAACCCTGGAGTAAAGTTTACTGGATATCAGGTAAATGACTTTCACACCTATTCCTCTTTATCTTTCTTGTTTTCTTCTTTTACTGCTTGTCAAAGTGAGCATTTTAAGAGTGATGTGTAAGGTTCTGGTTTTGATGGAGCAAGAAAGTTTCACAGCTCTGGTAACTGTATAATGTAAAGACAACTGTGGTCTCACACTCTGACAAATGGAACTTTAATCATACTGCAGAGCCTTTTGCTTTCTATGATATTCTGGGGTGGTGAAGTGGAAAATTCTGCAACACATTTAGTTAAATTAAAAATGGATGGCTTTATTTACTCCTGTACAAACATGAATAATTTCTGACTTCTTCTTTCTGTTGTTTATTTTTATATCAGGCTCCGTGTATTTTACACAGACCTTAAGGTCACTGCACTTTTGATTTTTACATTGGTAATGTATAACACACAGTGCCAAAGCTAAGAGGAGTGAGGAGGTGGAGGGTTAAGCTGCTGTTAGGAGACAGTTGCTGCTGTACAACAGCTCTCCCTGTTGGGTGTCCAGAGCAGAAAGTCAGTGAAGCTGGAGGCGGAGAAGAGTAGTTGGTGGGCTGTATAAAACAAAGAACGTTTCTCATTAAAAAAATGTGGTCCTTTGAAGGCAGGAATCACCTCCAAAAGAAGGCAAACACCTATTACATTATTATCACAAAACCCTACAAGCCAGAGATACAGACCACCTGCAGAAAAGCTGCCGCCTCTCTCAGTTCCTGTTTCATATTTTCAACCCTACACATGTTTTGCATACACTTGGGGATTTTAAAAAAATCCAGTGAATAGTCTGTGGGAGATGGGCTGTCAAAGAGTGCTCAGCCTGATGGTCAGGGTTTGCTTTTCCAAAACACAGAGGTCTTGCCCTTTGAGGGGAGTGTAACAGCCATCTTCTCTCACAAAAAAAAAAAAAAAAAAGTTTCTCCTATTGCATCCAAAGTCTAAAAGTTTCAGTAGTTCTTCCCAAAGCAGAACATGCCAGGTCTCTCCACTGAGCAGCCCTTAGTTCTCCTCCAGCAAACACATTTTTATTATCGGATCTTCTGTTTCTGTGTAAACCCTTCAGAACATGCTATCCCAGAATCTGCGTCTGATAACTGAGTTCAGGTGGTGACTGAGAAAATTGCCTTTGCAGCCCTTTTTCCTGATAGTTGCAAAAATAACCTGAGCTCTTCCTAACTATAGCAATTAAAGCATAAGTTGTCCATTTCCACTATTTCTATCTTCAGTGCAGAACAAAAATCAAGTAAGAGTTATTAGTGATATTTTTATTGTTTATGTTATTATTGTTGTTATTTTAAAGGCAATTCAGCAACAGAGCTCATCAGAAACTGAAGGAGAAGGAGGAAATACAGCGGATGCCAGCAGTGAGGAGGAAGGTGATAGGGTAGAAGAGGATGGAAAAGGAAAAAGAAAGAATGAAAAAGCCGGCTCAAAACGGAAAAAATCCTACACTTCAAAGGTCATCTTCTGACTTTTCCTGTTGTTACCTATGGGCATTTACAAATGGACTACTGTTCACCTCATGGAAATTTGTTCTTCCTCCTTTAGCATTTTGATTCTGATACCTTAACAGTGGTGTTCAAATGGGTGAAGGGGAGTGCTCTTACTTTGTAGACAGCCTTGGTGAGACACCAGTTGAAATACTCTGCCCTGTTCTAGTGCCCACACACTGAGAAGCTGAAACTATGGGAAGGAGATCCAAAGGGCAGGAAAGAAAACCCATGCAAAGATGGATTGCTAGGTTTGATCGTCTCAGATAGGTCTCTCCCCATGAAGAAACAAAAAAGCCTTAGGAGTGGGCCTTCTGAGAGTCATAAGTTCAGGTGTGGTTCCTGTCCAGGAGAATTGAAGCTACCTTCTCCCATCTCCCAGAAAGATCTGGTAGGATCAGATGTGCTCAGCTGCTCCTCTTGTAGCTGAGTGTGAAATACTTCTGTTCAGGATACAGAAGGAGGAAGAACTAATTCATTAAGCAGGGAGTAGGATGCTCAGTTTGTAGATATAAGACCAGCTCTGTTAATGTCTTAAGTAACAGTGTAGATCAGGAAGCTGAGAGTAGGAATGTGTCTGTCTCACAGTGACTGGTGGACATAATCCCCTGAGAAGCGACACCTTTGGGTTCAGATAGACTTCTCACTTGTCACCTGGGTGAAGGGGAGCAACATTATAGTCACTCCCTCTGGTTCTGCGTGTGCCTCCAGGGCTGCACTTCACTTGAAAAAATGTGGAAAGTGTGGCAGAGTCAATTTATTCACATTCATATTACTCTTCTCTGGAAGTGAAAACTAATTGAAATGAGAAGCAAGCAAACAATCTGATCCAGGCACAGTCTGGGGGAGAGTGTGAATTTTTGTGGTTGATCCACCGAACAAGATGTATTTTCACCCCTTTTGTGTGTTTTACATTAGAAATTCAGGTCTGGTCTACCATCTTCTTTCCAGAAGACTCTGGGCAAACAGAGGATTATGAAAATGGTGGCTTAATGCCACGATTTATCCTTTTGTACTGTAAAATTGCATAACATAAAGGGAACAGAAAAGATATATTGGTTCCACATGGCTCTAATGTTAATATATTAAAGCTGACAGCACTAAAAAAAGTATGGAAAGCAGCTCTGCTAATGTTATTCTCATTTTACATCTCTGTGTTTAATCAAAACTTTTGTCAAGCTGGCACCATCTGTTTCATTAACTAACAAAACCTACAGGTGACCCAACACTAATACCCAGCTCCTATTACTGTGTCTGTCTTTCAGTCAATTGAGCTGCCAACCTGTGCTGAACACAGAATTTCACGGAAATTTCCTTCATTGGTGGCAGTAACTCCAGCTACTTCACCTGAAAAATTCTTTTCACCCCACACATCATCCCCAACATTCACCTTGAACAGGGAAATTCATGATCCGACAACATTCCACATACATTTCAGAAGTGTCTTTCTGTGGCTGAAGCTCAGGTTTTAATTTTAACTTTGTTGTTGAACATTTTAGAAATCCTCCAAGCAGTCACGGAAATCTCCTGGAGATGAAGATGATAAGGACTGCAAAGAGGAAGAAAATAAGAGCAGCTCTGATGCTGGGGACGCAGGCAATGACACAAGAAACACTTCTTCAGATTTGCAGAAAACCAGTGAAGGGGTAATCTTCTCTTCTGTCATTCACTTCCCATGCAGTTTGCTCCTGGGGGGCTTTGGAGCCAGGGGTGACCTGTGTGTACCACGTGCCACCTTCTTGGGTTACATTTCAGTGCTCAGAAACTGTCTAGAACAGAAACATGGACTTGGTGCCTGCAGTGGTACAAATTTTGCTCTCGAGAAATGACTGAAAAAGAGCATTGTTTTTGTTCTGACGCTTGCATAGATGTCAGCTGAGAGGAGCTGCTGAAAACCGTGAGCTGGAATGATGCAAAATTGATGTGAGAGCAGAATCAGACTGTTTGCATAATGCATGCTGGCTCACTAGCAGGGGAGCCTGCTTACCCTCTCACACTTGTTTAATTTGTGCGGTCCCAGGGTCTTCTTTGGAGTTCGTGAGGGTTCATGTGCACATGGCAGACTCTGCATACTGGCAGTTGCAGGGCAGATGCTGCCCTGGGCTACAACCTTCCAAGGACAGGATATACAGTTTGCTGCAGAGCAGCTTCATGCAATCTCCTTGTGTGTTGTGTCAGTTGTGTGTTCATATCAATATTACTTTGTTGTGACCACAACAACAAGACTGAGCAGGGGGATTAGCATGGCAACTGGTTACTCAGCCACCTTTAAAAACCCCTGCTATTCCTGACCCTTTGGAGCAGCACAAGGCTCTCTGCTCCAGCACTTACAGCTCCAACTCAAAACCAGTCCTTGTGCAGTTCCTGTGCCAAGGCTCTGCCACGTGGGCAGCAGCCGGGCTGGGCTGTCGCAGGAGCTGAGTGACACGAATCCCCAGGTGTGAGAGGAGGCCAGCCAGCACAGGCTCTCATCTGACACTGCTGAGGTGCCTTAGCACTGCGTGCTCAGCCACAGCCCTTTCTCACAAAACACAACCTCTGGGGAGCTGCTGTTGTCCCCCAAGAAAAAACTCCTCCCAGAGCTTCCTTCCCCTTGTCTCTCTGCAGCACCCTGTAGTTGTTTTGTGATTCTGCTTTATAAAAGCTTTGATAGGTGGCTCGGGGGATCACAAGGAAAATGAGCCCTGAGTATCTCCCATTCACTCTAAACAAGCTGCTGGCTTGAGCCAGAGACTGATGCCAGGAGACACTGCCCAGCTGTGCCCTCCCAGCCTGTCACTCACAGACAGTCAGGGGCCCATGAGTGTGGCCCACCATCTGCCTAGTGAACCCTCTGACATTTCATGTCTTCAAATAGGTATTTGAGTGGGAAAACTGTTTGTGAGATGCATGTGAGGTAGTAAGAGGTTCAGCAGGGCCTGCTGTGTTTCCCATGTTTGTGGCAGTGACAGGGGATATGTCTGTGAACTTCAGGCACATTCTCCATGTAAGGAGAAATGCTTACTGAGTTAGGTCAGTCACAGACTAAGTGGCTAAACGTCACACAGGATGTTGTCTTTGTGGCTGTTGACATTCATATGACTCTTTCTTCTGGGTGTGACATGCTTGTGACATGCTTGGGAGGTAGAGTCCAGCATGCTACAACATCATGGTGCTTCTCAGCATTTTTAGGATTACAGATATTTTAGCCTCTGTGCTGAAATACTGAAATACTGTCACCAGTCTTATCCTTCCTGCCAGCACCAACTTGAAGAAATACTCACAGTCAATACTGTCATACCCATAGGGTGGTGACTCTGCTCTGACTTCTGCAGCCTCAGCACTCAGCCTTGAACTCATGCTTGAGCAACCAGTCTGTTACTGTTACTCAGTCTGTTAGTTCTTGGATGCTTTTAACATTATGGAAAAGGTGGAATTTTAGTAATATGGATTAAAAAGACAATGGGGATGTGGTTTTAAGGGCAGCTTGAGATAAAAGCACTGATAAGTTTGGAGAAGTTCCCATCCTGATCCACGTATTTCACCTTGGGCATTTCTGCTGCAAAATCATCGTTTCACACATGAGTCTCTTCAGCATTTCTGTGAGGTTTTGTCAGTAGTGCAGTTCTCTTTGAGGACCAGGAGGGGACACTCCATCTCCTGCTGCTCCTCAGAGCCAGACCGAGTGTCTTCTTAGAAGACACGGGGTACGTGGGGGAAGAGGAGCAGGTTCTTTTCCAGTCGGAGTTAAACAGCCAGTCCTGCAACGTGTCCAGTTTGGTGAGCTGGGGCACAGGCCAGCTGTCCTGCTGGACACCCAGACTAAGGTTCTGCTGCACAGCATCCAGCTCCTCCAGCACACGCTCTTGGACTTCTCTGCAGTAGAAAGGAAGGTTGAAAAAGATCGACATGTCCCTGCAGGGCTGGGATATGATCCTTCTGTTCACACGCGTGGATTCAGAAGAATGTCTCGATCTGCTAAAAGACACCCCCATAGATGAGATGATGGTCTCTTTGAAATCACTTAGCTCATGAGAAGAGCCCTGGGCCAGCAGCAGGCAGTGTGAAGAGGATGGGCTTCCTCCCCTGCGGTGTGCAGAGCCACCGCTGTCCCCAAATAGGCCCTGCCAGGACCTTGGGGGGCCGTGAGATGGCACCAGGACCCTCTGGAACGGGCACGGTGTGCGAACCGGTGCTGCTCAAAATAAGGTGTAGAAAGATACCCTGAGGGCACAGACAAGCAAAGCAAGGGTTCAGGGCCCTGATCTCAAGGACAGACATGTTTCATTCCCGTGGTTTTGCTGCTGTGACCGGCTGCTTGAGAGCTGCCTGCTCCTAGAGCCTGGGCCACCTCCAGAAGGCAAATGAGGCTTGGCCACCCTACCCAAGGTGCTCCCCATGGCCTGAGAGTGCCTTTGGCCCCCTGGTCTGCACCTCCCAGGCCTCAGAACATGCAAGAGTTGCCTCGAGGAGACAAGCTTTTCTCTTAATAATACTACTAATAATGAGGTAGTAATTACCTTTTATAATACCTGGAAGGTAGGCTGAAGACACATCTGTCCTCCTCAGATCAGATGGAATCCTGCCTTTTAATCACACTCTTACCCTCAGCATTATAGGGATCTTCTTGAAGGGCTAACAGCCAAAGTCAAATGATTGCAGGAGCACCTTCACCTATATTTTTTTAATGAAAATTCTAACCTCCAGGTGGTAGAGGTAAGCTTGAAAATGTGAAGTGATGGCATCCTGAAGACTCAAACCCAGAGCAAATAAAAGTACTTTCAGAGCTATTATATTTTTTTCAGTCAATTTCATACTGTTCAAGGGCTCAGCTTATGATTTTCTTTTTATCCCTTGGGTAGACAAAGGTGCTTTCTTTTTTTATCTCCATCCCTTAGTTTCTGAGCTATTCTTGAGTACTACAGGCATGCTCAAGAAAGAGACATTTCCTCAGTCCCAACCGTAGTTGGTAATTGTGTCCTGTCACTACCTGTTTTTCAAGCTCTTTCCCTACCTGCTGTTCTTTGTCTGATTCCTTCCCCAGAAAGATGCAGAGCCTGAGCCTCAGGGGTTAATCATCCAATATTAATTAACTAATGGCATATTAGCTAAGACAGCCCATCTCAGAGTTTGCTCAAATCTTGAGTCACAGAATCTCCCCAGCACTGTTCGCTGCTGTTAAATACTAAATTGTTTTGACTTTCTCAGAATACCACGTAAAGAGAATTTTCTGGTGGAAAGGTATTCATGGCTCTATGTTGTTTACTTTCATGGTATTAAATTAGCTCATAAATCAGTGAATTCATGGCAGCAGATTTACATTCCTCCTTTAAATCTCTGGTGACTTGTGTCTTTAGTTCTTGGCTGGCATAACTCTGAATCTTTGTAACTGAACACCTAAACTGCCTTTTACTTTTACTTTCTGGACGGCCACATACTCATGTTCGAAAGCTGGCTGCGGTTCTGGCCTTCTTAGAGAGTGTTTGAAGGTCAGGGTCAGCACACAGGCCATGTGGCAAGTTTTCATCTTGGTATTCACTGTTTTAGTGACAGTCTGGGCAGTGTGTTGGTAAAGGAGGCATTTGTTTGGTGTACAGGTGCAAGAGGTGAATGATTTTACTGTCTTCAGAGAAGAATAAATTTGCTGGAAATTAAATACATTTTCTTGTTCCTGGTACAGCCTGGATACTAAAATGGAGTAAAGGGCTGTGATCCTTTTACTCACACTGACAATCATTTACCAACTGAGTCAGTGGATCTATTGAGTTATGCAACTGCCAGCATGAATAAGAGGATCAAAATCTGGTCCAAAATTATTGCCATCTGACACCGTTGCGTTTGGGAGAACATATTTAAAACAGCCTGTGTCCAGGCTTTTTGTTGTGGAGTTCTTGTGGGGTGGCAGCAATCCCAGTTACTGCTGTGAAGTACAAGTGTAATGACCAAACACAGGTTCACTGTGTCCTTCTGATGTGATTTTGAGATGTTTGGTTCCTTTGCTCTTCTTTACTTATCAAGAATAACATTGGTCAGGCTGCAACAGATTTAGGGGGTTATCAGCATTGAAAGCATAGCATTTAGGATTCGGTTCAGTGTAAAAGCATTTTGTACAGAAAATGAAAACAGAATATGTTTTCTGTCTGATTTTCTTTTCCTGCGATTTGAGGCATGCTAAAATCTACCCTTCAAAGCAAAAGATAACCTTTGTAAGAATGTGTCTAATTATTGCACAGTAAAAATTCCTATGTAAAAATGAAATAGTGGCATAGTACATGGTGTAAAGAGTTGTGTTGTCTGCTGCCTTCCAGTAGCTCAGGATAACAGCACTGCTGGCTAAGGACATGGGACATAACTCAGTGGAAACATAAATGTCTGAATGCGAGTTGAGATTAAAGCAGCCAGTACAGATGAAATACGTGCAGCTCTATGTACATCGAATCCTGTAACCACTTTGACCTCAAACCAACATGGAAAACAACTATTGTACAGGGCAAGTAAACAATTATCCTTCTGCCTGTGCAGTTTTAAAGTACAGGATTGCTGAATTAGTTGCCGGACACTGTTAAGGAAGGAATTTTCAGTGCCAGAAAACCAGACGGCAGTTTGTGGATTTAGTTTTGTTCCCTGCTCTGTTTTCTCTGCGTTTGCACTCAAAACAGTCAGATCCTGTGCTCTCTCCTTTGTGTGCAGCAGCGCTGGGCGGCACGGCACACGTCCTACCCTAGCTGACAGTGCAGCTGAGAGACTTGTTCAAACAAAGATGTTTGGGAGTTGATCTGTTTCTGAAGAGACGTGAAACCATGGAGACCACGGGGTGTGCTCAGCTCTGCCGCATCCCTGATCAGCGGCTGCGGCAGCGGGGGCTGCAGGGCAGCGCCGGAGCGGGGCCCGAGCAGCTCCTGCCCCCGGGGCTCTCTGCTCCTGGGACGAGGCACCTGCTGACTTCTGGGGCGCCTGGCAGTGCCCCCGGGAGGCAGAATGTGTGCCGTGATGGAACATGGCACTGGAAACTGTGAAAACGCGAGAGGATGACCTGCATTATCTGTCTCTTTGTTGTCCCTTCCGTGCCACGCTGTGACCAACAGCTGTATCTGTCAGACACTGTGGAGGGGACGTATTGCTGTTCCCAGCACCCCGTGGAAGAATGATCATACCCAATCTTCTGGACATAGCACAGGAGGGAATCGTGGTTAATAACTGCAAAGGTATCATACTCCAAAAGGACATCTTTCTGTACTGGATCTGAGAGTTACAGCATAGAAACCAACTGTGTCACCCCCATCCTACCTGTCAGTGTTGGACAGCAGCTGCCAGTGGGAACCTTAGCAGCAAGCAGGGTTTGCTTGACTGATCCCATGTAGTTGTTTTAATGGGTGTCTGAGTCTGAAGGGAAAGGAGCATCCCAGAGCATCTCTAAGTATGATCTCACTGACTCTGAAACAGGAGAGAGGCCTCTGGAGTGTGGTGTGCTGGATGGGGAGCACATGGTTACACCTTTTGGGGGAGTCGGGGCTCTGGTAGTTCCTGTAAACCCTCCTGCATGCCTGAGCACTTGCTAATAACCCCTGATTGTGTCCTTAGTCAGGATGTAGCAGGACCTCCCACACGGAAAGCGCAGGTTTCCATTTTTACTGTTCACAAACCACTTGTCATAGGAGAGAGCTGCACTGACCCAGCTCAGGGAAGATATTGTAGTGTTGTAGGAGAAGGGATGCCTTGGCCAGAGGTGGGTGGTCATGGTGCATTGCATGCTGTCATGTTGCTGGCTAATGTAACATGACCCAGGGCCAGCAGGTGAATTTTGCCGTCTCTGCTCAATTTGAGGAAACTGAGTCTTGTACATACTTGCCATGATCATGCAAGGACAGTCTGATCCTGATCCTGCTAATGTCAGGGAAAGCAAGAGCTGACCTTGACTCAACCATGGGAGTTCCTTCCTTTTCTGTCATCACCTTACAGTGAACTGGAGCCAAACTGTTTCCTTTTCAGAAGCATTCAGAAGCATTTGGATCCCTTAGTGATGAAAATGTTTATCTTTGCTCATGCTTGCTAAGCTTTCGTGTATTTGAACAAGAGCGTGTTCTTGTGGCTGGACACCCAGGAATGCAGCAGTACCTGAGCTCCTGCATGAAGCCCATCAATGATTTAGTGCAGTGGAAAAAAACAAAATTTGGTTGTGCCTGAAATGCGCTACAAGGTTTGTAATGAAGTAATTGGGGGGAAAACCCACTCACATACATCATTGGAGCTGCTTGCTGAATACAGCCCTAAATGTTTATTTTAAAACTATGCTCATTAATATTTTGTTGTGATATGTTTAGTTGATGTAACAAAGCAGTTTTCTCTAGAAAAAAATTGTTTGAACAGACCAGGTGGTTACTTGTACCTGTGACTTTGAAGTGTGGAAATTGACATCAGTTGTATCAAGTTTGATGCAGCATGTTATTTCTTACATTAAATGTGACTTTTTTCTCTTTCTCTTTCAGACTTAACCAACATAATGACTGCTGAATATTAAGGGAAAACACAAGAAGGTTACATGTTTGGTTGTCTAATATTCTTGGATTTGATATGAGTCACCACATCTGTTCATTAGTACCATCAACAGCATCCCAGTTTGTATGCACATTATTCACATTCCTATCTGTTGTGTTTGCAGAAATGACATTTTTACCCTTTTTTCTAAGGGTTACTTTTTGATTTTCATATTATTTGGTTGCATGAAGTTGCCCTTTTCCAGTGGCTGAGGTTTATGAAGATATTGCATACTTGAACATGTTTTAGATTCCTTTTCTAGACAGAAAAGGCATAACTCCAAAATATATCATTCTAAATGAACATTTTTTAAACACAACTAAATCTTAGAAATTAATCCTCTCCATACAATGCTACAATAATCTTCCACATACAAACATAATTTTAAATTTTTCTATATCCATTCTCTCTTGGGTTTTGATCAATTTACAACATAAAAGAAAAATTCTTCTTCAGTTGAAATCACCACCAAGTTCAATAATGTAATAAAATACCTTTCCTTATTAGAAGTACCTAGCTAGTTATACTCTTAATATTTCTCCAAACCATGATGTAATGTACACTATCTGACTTAGTTCCTATATGTGGAGTTAGTGGAAGTCTTTTTGTGTTTCTTTAGATTAATACAAGGATTTTTCCAATGCCAACACAATTTGAAATCATTCATTTGGATGCTTTCCATTTTTAAGCTTACTGTGATATACAGCCCTATGGGAAACCAAAACAAAACATCAGTTTTAAATAACGAAAGGCTTAAAAAAGGATGCTGTCATTCTGGCTTTTTTTTCCTTTTGGAAATAGAACTAGACTAGTAAGTAAGCATTCCAAATCCATTACTCTGTGTACATTATTGTTGCTATTGTGATAATAGAGATTTTTATTTATTTTTATGCCAGCTTTTATTGTGAAAACATATTTAGTCTGGTTTTATCAATCCTTGTTATGCTTGTCCTTGGAACATCTTTTGCGTATTCAAGGTTTGTAGTTGATGAGTTTACTGTAAAAAACTAAAAAAAAAAAAAAACCACAAGGAAAAAAAAAACCACCAAAACAAAACAAAAAGGAAACAAAAAAAATGTATTGTTTTTACAGAATAAATTTATTGGAATGTGTATTGGGAGTAAGGTTTGAGGTTGTAAGCAACTAAGTTAGCGTCATATTTGGCTTCATACGTGTAATAATGTGAGGTATTAATGTAAGTCAAGTATTAAAGCAAAACATTCTGTTAACATGAGTTGACCATAATAGATACAAGTGCAGGTGAGATCTTCATTTTTTCTGTACTTTGCCTTTTCTGGATAACAGGAGGTCATTAAATTCACCTTGAATGTATTCAAAGTTTCTTTAAAGACACCAGAAGTAACATCAGAGGCTCAAATACCTGTTTGTGAGCCAGCACATCCTGTGACAGCGCTGGGTTTGTTTCCCTGGGAAGAGGCACTGGGATGGAGCTATCCCGAAGCCTGAGGAGCTGCACCAGGGATGCTGGGTACCAACAAGCACTGCCTGAGGTGTGCTGGGGTTGTTTTGGACCTGCCCCTTTGGCTGGGGGTGCAAAACCTGGGGCCTCTCCTCTGGCTGCTGCTGGGAACTGCATGGCAGTGTTCAGCAGGAAAGTGGTACAGCCTGAATTTCTCAGTGCTCTGAAGGTCCCCGGGTGCAGGGTGCAACACACAGGCATGTGAACTGCTTCCTTGTTACTGATTAGGCTTAAAAATAAACTTCTTTCAATCAAAACACCAAGAAGTCAACATACCCAAATAAAGTGTTTCCAGTTAAAATGTATCAGCTAGTTTCATCTGTGAGAAAGGCACTAGGTGTACTGCTTTTAATATAAATACACATAGAAGGCATAGAAATAGCTGTAATTGCAAATAGAAACATAAGCTGCCCAAACCAAGGTCGCTGTGTTTGCTGCTGCTTGTTTCTGAGCCAGCAGCATTAGCAAAAGTAGCTGCAGAGACACAGCCAAAACCAAACCCCCTCCTCTCTGGAAAGGCATGAGCTGCCTGAGCCCAGTGGCTTACGGTCTTGAGCCCCCCGTGCCCAGCCCACAAGTGCTGGTGAGCACCTGCTCGGCTTCAAGCAGGTGAGCAGTCCTTGCAGAAGTGAATCCTGAAGAAAATTAGCAAAACTATACGATTCGCTTATCATATGGAGTCTTACCATAAGAGTTGATTGCTTCTTAAAAGATTCTTGGGATTTTTAATAAGGTTGACCCACAAGACATACTTTTTGACAAATAAAACATGTGCATGTGACAGAGTTATGTATGTTAATTTTTCATGCTTCACAGTGCTGACCTTCATGTTGTGCAGTAGCTCTGTGCAGGGACTGCTAGCACTGCTATTCTTCAGAGTGCGGAGGCTAAACACTGACATCATTATTATTATTTCACTTCATGCAGTATTTCTAAAACTGTCAAAGCAGCTTACTTAAAAATAGCTGTGGGAACTGGCAATCCACTGCCGCGCAAAGTCACAATGTTGAGAAGTGGTGCTAAAGGCAGTCGTCTTTATTTTCCCCTTTCCAGTAGGATAAACAAAGCAGGCCGTGTGACTACACAGTTGTGCAATTTTACACATCTTACACGCTTCGTTTGGGCTCCATTCGAGCAGTTCAGTTACATCCCAACCAAGTTATATACATAGCCAAGGACAGGAGCTGGAAACAGTTCTGCTATTCTGTTTTTTCTTCTTGTTTTGGTTTCATAAAAAACTCTGGTTTGTTGACACACCTGTAAGCGAACAGCTGGGGGAGAATCCCATACATTATGTTCAATATCAGGAAAAACTCTTTTGCTTCTTCAGGGACTCTGTAGATGTAAGGAGTTCGAGCATGAAGAGAAGCACCAATATGGGAAAATTGAGCCTGTGGTGTGTATATAACACATATATTAAAAAAAGGTAGAGTTGATGTATATTTTTGGAAAGATGGCATAATCTGCATGCAAGTCTGCCTCTCCAGTGACATTTTCCAAGCCAGCCCTTATTCTTATTTCAGAATTATCCATCATAGTTTTGCACACTGTTATAAAAATACAGTCTAAACTAAAATCATTAATATCTTGGTGTATGAGGCATAATGGGAACCATCCGTGGCATGGTAAAGAGGTTTGTTTTATGCCCATGGTGGCACTGATCATTTCATCGGGTACAGGATTCCACCCTGGCTTTCTGGATCATAACCTGTGCTAGAGGGTCCATGATCCTTGCCCAGAAACGTGGCCACATCCCTGCAGAGCCCAGTCAGGGGAAGGGCTCTCACCCACCTGCCTGGCAGGGTTGTTGTGAGTTCGCCATCAGTGGGAGCAGCCAGACACTCACTCTGAGTAAAGTTAGAAAGGAAAGTCTTGGAACCTATGTTAGTTCTGGTTTGGGTTTAGATTTTTCAATCTTAAACCCAGATTGCTCCAGATTCTGATCCCAGGACTCCTGATGATTTCGGGAAAGGTCTGCAATATTTGGATTTTGGGCTGGGGCTGTTCTGAAGTATAGACTGAGCATACAATGAAGGTTATAGGCATAGACAAGCTTGCTGGCCTGAAACATATTTTTAGCATAAACAAACATTCAAAGATAGAAGTGTCAGGATAGTTGGTGTCTTTTGTTTCCATCTGTTACCTGCTATTTCAAGCCGCAGCTCATTCACATTAACTATTGTGTGTCCAATTTTTTTATTACTATTTAGTTAGTTAGCAGTGGAGGAGATCTGAGAAGGTAAACATCAATTTGATCATAAGGAGAGCATTGGGACACCAGGATTTTAGGAACACAGGGGAGTGCACTATGGCCAAATCACCTCCTCTCTTCTGGCTAGAGCAGGAGTCATTTTGGCCTCACGAGGAACATGGTTCTGGTCACAGCAAAGTAGAAGGGGAAATAAATGCAGGTGTTTCAATACACCACCCTAGCAAAAGGTTAGGCTGAGACCATCCATCAAAACAGAAATGGAAATTGGTTTTCAGGTGATTCCAACCACCTCAACTGAGTTGGGAGAGCTCATTGAGCAAACCTGAGCCAGGAAACAAAGTAATCAACGAAATCAAATACAAACACACTTCAGCAGAGTGCCACTTAGCGTGTTTCTGTAAACAGCCATTGCACAGCAAACAGATGTTCGGGGCACACTGTCAGCAGCCTTTTTATATCGGCCTGGTAATTCACTCTGTCTCTCACAGCCCACTTGTTCTCACCTGCCTCAGGTGGGCCCAGCCTTTGGCACCTGGGTGGGCTTGCTCAAAGCCCTGCTACCTCTCCTGCTGTGCGAGCCTTCTCAGCCCAGGCAGCCGGAGCAGCTCAGCAGCAAAGCCCTCTCGGCACAGGGCAGCAGACTCCCAGACAGATGGACAGACAGCCACCAGCAGGCAGGAGGTTTGCGCTGTCTGATGTTCCCCCAGACACTGAGAGCCTCTGGGTTGCATTTTAGAGCTTTGTCTGGGGTGAACAAGCTGCAAAGCTGCTCCTTTTCTGTGGAGGATTGGGAGGCCTGCCTGTCTGCAAGAGTGGCCAGCTGTGCATCAGAGTAAGTTGACGGTAAATTTCTCATAGTTCATAGTAAACCTTGTCAGGAGCTGTACGGGGATGTTTCTGGGAGACCCAGAACTCCCAGAGCCTCCAAGATGCCTGAGCATCTAAGCCTTACTGTGTGGTCTTGTCTCTTACAGGAGTTGTGGCACAATCAGTAAGCATTAATTGTTGTAAAACCAAAAAGCAGTAACATGATGTCCTGTCTGTAGCCTACAAAGATTTTTAGTGGTTAATGATGCACCATATAATGAAGTTATTATTAGACTTGTTTTGCACTGTAACACATGGCTTCTTCTTCCATTACCAAGGAGGATATTTAGGTCCGTTACGTATTTTTTTTTAATTTATTGGATTTGCCTTGGTGAAAATTGTGTTATGTCTTTAATCTCCTGTGTTCCTCTTCCATGACTGTTTTCTGCTGCTACTTTTTTTTTTTTTCCTTTCACCTCTTTTTTTTTTCTTACTTGGAGGAGGGGATATGTCTTAAAAGCAGATCTCTCACTGACCAGTAGCCCAGTCCTGCTCTTCCTTCAAGTACCAGGCAGGCTGGCAGCAAACCCCTAATTCTGAGCTGTCAGTCCCTGCAGGGGTCTGTGCCTGTGTGCAGTGGGCTGGTGCTCAGTGAGAGAAACCTTGAGTCTGTTGTGTTACCTTGCTGTGATTGAGGTCTCTCAGCAAATAGGCCATTCCTCGGTGCTTTCTGTTACTGATCCCCTCTCCAAGTGGAGAATTCTGAGGCCCCAACAAACCCCTGATCCTTGGCTGAGAAATCAACCAGATGAGATGCTGCAGGTAACCTGCTAAGGTAGCCTTACATGCCTAACATCCAGCCTTTGTTGCCCCGAAGCCTTGGCCGCTCTGCTCCTCGGGCATTCCCGCAGCAGTTGGAACCTGCCTGGTGCTGGATGTGGCACTGCCCAGCTTGGCAGCTGCAGTCTGTGTCTGCCTGCTTCTCACTGACCTGCTTCTCTGTGCAAAGCAGTCTGGATTTGGACTTTTTACAATATTTTTTGCCTTCTTGCCTAATCATAGGCAATATGTCCAGTATTTTTTACCCTGCAGTTAAGGACAGAGAAGGACCCAGAAAAAGGTTAGGAGTCCTTCTTCACTCTGTGCCTTCTCTCTAAGACTGACTAAAATCAGGCAAAGACTATAACTTTGGAAGGGTTTGGACCTGGTCTCATGAGCCTAACAAAGCTATCAATTAGAGGGGGAGTAACTTAGAAAAATACATTCCTTGGGTTTAGGGTCTCTGTTAGACAAGAAGCACTGCAGAGAATAGCCACCTAAAATGGCAGGGTTATGGAACACTAAGAGGGAGAAGAGGTAAACTTTCTACATTTGAGAAAACAAAGAAATGGGCTGCAGAGAGTTGGTGAGACTGATTTTGGCTGGCAAGGCTGTGGCTCTTCATCCCTTCTCACGTGGCTCATTCACATAGGGAAATACCAATTTCATGAAGTTCAGAGGCTCTTCTGACCCTTTTGTATAATCAAAGCTCCTGGTACTTCACTCATATGAAATTCAAAGAGCTCCTCCTGAAGCTTCAGGAAGTCTAATGATTATTGGGTCACAACTGGTTTTGGAGTCTGAATGTTAGTAATAGAGTCATTCAAGCTGAGAGTTCTTTGTAATTCTGAAAATCAGTAAATGTGTGTCTGTGTGAAAGGCTAGTAGGCACTTCGGAGGTTCTTAGTTTAGATGCGTCACATGGTATTTTGTGGCTTGTTTTTGTAAAAAGTACATCATAATGATAGAAATAAAAACAATTTAGATCTCCATGTTTCCCATCTGTAGGAGCAGTGTTCATTCCCAGGGAGCAGTCAGTGCCCACTGCTTCCACCATCAGATACTTACCCTTATTGGACCCTTGTGTGTGAGAGGAAGCAAAATGTGTTTTGATAACCACCTATGTTTTAATTATCGATTAAACAAGTGTTTTAACTTAAGATAACAGTAGAAAACCTGTAACTGTTTTTTCCACAAAATGACAAAACACCCAAATAATCTAGAAAGAATCCTCAATTCATTCTCACATGCATTTTACATCCCAGGTTGGTCAAGGTTCATCCTGCAGTGCATTAAAGTAAAAATGGCAAAAAACCAAAAACCCTCCCAAATGTCAAGAACTGGTTTTTGAAGCAAGATAAAATACGAAGAGTGCACTGTAACACAGAGTTCTCTGAATCAGTTTCTGCCAGCCCACAGCATTTGCTGGTGCCAGGATGAGCTTTAAATAGTGAAATGGGAAATTTGGGGTGTTAGTCTAATGTGTAAATGGACATCCTGAGGCTGAATCACAAAGAAAAACAGAGGGGTTTTAGACTTCAGCCTTCACACACTGAAAAGGTACAAAGGGCTGTCAAAAATAAGTGTATATTTGTTACAGGAAACACAAAAGGGGAAAAAAAAACAAACCAACAAAAAAAATCACCTCCAGGCTAGGAGGCTGAGCTTTCTGGTAAGTTTGCAAGGTTGTGATAGTCAGCACACTCTGACTTCTGATTTACTTTTCCTTGTGTTAAAAGAATCTTTGAAGGAGTGGTTTCTTTCATCATTTTCTGGGCAATTTATGGAACCTGAATAATCTGTCAGTAGAGGAAAGTTCTTGACACAGCCTTGCCTACTTAGCTAGCCTGTGCTTTTTTTTTAAATTAGATTTTGGTCGAGCATAGTTGTACAGTATTTATGATACCTTCTGAGCATCTAAACTTCGTCATTAATGTTTGACAGATTGTTTTGATATCACATGGTATTTCAATATTCTCTATAAACTGATAGAAAAGAAAAAAGAAGTCCTATTCTCTGTGGTAACTGCTCCCAAATAGAAAATGTCACTCCACCCTTCTTATTGGGCAGTTACAGTGGACTGTAGTTTTTATCCATAATTCTCTCAGACCTGAGGAACCAAGTGTTGTTTTGTGTTTGTCTCATAGTGGTATTTGAATTACAGTTATTGCTGTGTCCCTTTGTTGTCACTATTGTGGCAGGATTATCTTGCTTATTTTTGGAGTTGTCTGGATGTTCTGAGCTCACACATTTCATTTCCTGTGTACAGAACAAACCAATTGTCCCTGTGTCTCATCTGTTTAATGTTCATCTGTCTGTCATAAGTCATCTACTGGTTCCTGTTGAATTGTTTTGTTTTGGTCAGTCTTCTCATAAGCACCAGCCCCATTTAGTAATTAACTACAGTTGGTTATTTAAGAGAACCAGAACAGAATGAGTAAAAGAAATATGATCACTATCTGCCTTTGGCACAACCACGACAGAGTGTTACTGTGGTTTGTGGCCCAGAAGGTTCCCTGAGTTCTCTCAACATCATGCACTAATACTGTGCATTTTGTGTGCAAGGAGATACTTTTCCCATTTATATATTTCAAACTACCTACTTGGCCAACACATATTATGGAAACAATGTATTGTGCTGTTGTGTTGTGTTTGGGTTTTGTTGGGTTTTTTTACAATTGATTGTCACAGCTTTAAGATGGGCTTCCCTCATGATCCCAGCTAGAGTGCATAGTGCTTAATAAGGTTTAAATGAGCCCAATAAAAATATTGAGTAGAAGGAGAGAAGTCTGCTAAAGCAAGAATGTGGTCATTGGTGAGTAGTAGATTTGATTCTTCAGTCCCTTAAATTAGGGAGCTTTTACAGATACAAAAGGTGATCTGGGTTACATCAGCACAAAACCTGCATGGGAAGATCAAGCCCCGGGCCCCTTATTGATTCCATAGGTCTCTACTTATTATTATGTAATTTAAAAGTGAACATTTAGCAAAGAAATACCTGAGCCAATCCTCCAGCATGAATAAGGGTCAAATCAGGCATCCAGGAGCAACCAGGCACCAGCAGGCCATACAGAGCAATCACATAGTATGGCACTGAGTAGAACATGTATGCCAGCATCTGCGTTTCAAACACAAGTATCAGTTGCTCTGCAGTGTGAGGGAGATGCATTTAAAAATCAGTCAGCTGCTTACCAAGAAGTTGGGACTACTCAAAACCATACTTGTGGCAGCAATGATTCCCAGGCTTTTTGGTCACACCTGGATACTGTTAACTGGGTCCATCTACCCTAAGGTCCCTCCTAATGTTTGTGGCTGTTGTCCCCTTTCCCCATCCATATCCATTTCATTCAAAACACGTGTTCCTTCCCCTTACTACCTTGAGGCCATGCCAAAAAGCATGGCCTGGCTTAACTCCTTGTCCATGCAACACAGGGAGCCTTTGTCAGGCTCCACTGCACTCTCAGTCGGGAGCTGTGAGACACATCCACGCGCCCCCTTTCCCAGAAAGACTTCATCCAGCAGTAACACTTGGTTTCTGCTCATTTCCTTGCCCCTGTGTCCTCTGACTGCTTTGGGCCCTGTCCCCATGCAGCGGCCAGGCTTGCAAAAGGATGCCAACATCAAACGCTACAGAACTAAAGCACAACATTCCCTTATCTGCAATGCTTTTTGTATGAAGTGCCCTTTTTCAAGAGGGTGTCACTGGGGATGGAAGCGCAATATTAGCTTAAGGAATCTAGTCCTATTACACCCCTTCTTGCTCCATAATTCCAGACTGAAAGTCTCCTTTCCCTTTCTAAGGAAGGGAAATGAACATAAAAAGCATGCAGATCTGTTTCATGGGCTGTATTAAAAGAGCCCCGAGCAATTAGGATGTCTAGCTCCATGTAACCAATTTGAACTTAAGCATATCACAAGGAACTGGTATCCTACAATGGCTAGAAATGGTACTAGAAAATACCCTTTAACTTGCCATGAACGATAACTCCCATATTGATCTTGTCATCTCTGAACCCCATGGCTTTATCTTTGCATCAGTTTACAGATCACTCCTCACCACTCCATGGTCAGTGCTTTACCTGAAGCTTGGGGTAGGCAGCAGGATCTTTTATGTAGGGCTCGTGCAGCTGAATGTACAGCCGGCAGAGTTCAGCAGGGCAGTCCAGGGCAATCTGAGAAGAAGTTTGAAAACTTCCAGTGATCAATTTGTTCTGAAACCAGCCAACCAACCTGACACGTGTTAGCAGCCCTAGAGGCACGCTCATGGTCTGCAGCACAGCTACCCTGGAGCCTGCAAAGGTGGTCCATGTGATCACCAATTGAAAGGTGAAATGCAGCCTCCTCTCAGCTCCTGCCCTGTGGGTTTGTGAGGAAATGCTGTCAGCCTGCTTTGAAGATTTTGACTGGAAGAGAATTTAGTCAGTTGGCTATGCTGTTGTTAAAGTAAAATTGCTACTGATTTGCTCTGATAAATAGCCTTTGATCCCACCAAATGAACTTTCCAATGGAAAATTGCTCCAAGAGTGGAAACTTCAGGATAAGCACCTAGTTTTAGGATAGCAAACTATGGATGTAGTCAAAGAAAAGAGCTGCACTGAGACAAGGTAGCAGTGGACAGCAGTGCATGAGACAGGTGTTACTTAAAGTAATCAGTTTTGAGAGTAGTAAAGGAGAGATTCCTGGATTTTACATTCCCATAGGAAGGAAATGGTCCAAATAAACATGGAGAGATTGCAAAAATAGTTCTTTTTCGTGGTAGGCCTTAAAACTACTCCAAAATAATCCACCCTAAATTGAGCCAGCAATCCATGTGAGCAGCTTGCCCTGGGGCATCATTAATGCCTGAGCTACAGGGCTGAACAGTAAGTTTTGCACAGCTTTGATTTCATGTGCATTTGTTCTGTGACTCTGAGGGGGCAATGCAAAACTTTACAAACAGTCAGTATTCCTCTCTGTTCTTTTCCCACATGGGCATCCGATAAGCAGGTCTGAGTGGACTACAATGGATTGTGTTTCATGAACTTTTGCACAAAATTATGGTTCCTGGACATTACACAGAGCTGTTCAGTTGATCTCTGTATGTATAAGCAGGGCCAGTGAGCAATTCCTGCTTGGTGAAGGAAATATATAAGGAAATCACCACAGTCTCAAAATCAACAACAAAAAAATTCCTCTGAGAAACAAAATGGGACTGCAGAACCAAGACCATGAGAACAACATTTTCCATGGTGAAAATCCTGTAAACCAGCTGATTTAACCTGTATCAGTGGTGCTCTGAAGTGACATTATCTGTAAGAAATAAAGGAGTCTGACAAATTAGAAGAAAAAAATGTTTCTGAGAGGCAAGTTTTAAGAGAAACAGGAGGTGAGAGAGGAATGTGAGCAGCATAACTACAAAAGGACAATCTGCACTAGGTAAATAAAATGTTGCTGAGTATTTATCATCACCTCCTACTTGAATTATTCTAGAAAGGATCAAATCTAAAAATCAAGCAGGCAGTTACCTGAGATGCCTAAACATTTGAGCTGTGCTCACTGAGTGATACACAAGTTTCACTCTGCTTAAGACAGAAAATGCATTAGAGCTGACAAGGGAATAGATTCACCTACTACTGGATTTACTCCTGAAAGCATTTTCGGTACTGCTTCCTTCCCTCAGAAATTTTAATTCAGTCAACTATGCTTAGAGAGTAACCATTCTTTAAAATTGTCTCTTGGTAAGTAGAAACAATGTGTGTTGTTCAGGTAACATGGATAATTTTTTTCCTTTTAGGTGGAAATGTTCTCTATCTCGTGCAGTGTAAGCTAACTTTGTTTTGTATATAATTTTAAATATGCATTACTGCTTAGAAAAACATGAATACAGAATTACTTTAGTTGTTTTGTCTCCATGTTCTTGGCCATAAGTGGAACAAGAGACCAATGCAAACAGTTATAGATCATGTTGATTTCCTCTTGGGATGCTACTTACTCTGGTGATAGTGCTCCTCCTTTTGAAAAACATGCTGCACACAGCCCAAAATGGAGAAGCAAAGCACCAATAGTTATCATATATAATTTATCCTTTTATATCTAAAGCCTATTTGAACCCAAATGTTACAGAATTTCCCCTGACCACAATGTACGTGCTTTTTCATCCAGACTCAAAAGTTCAACTGAAAATTAGCTTAAATTATTAAAATATGTTAACTTACCATGCCCCTAAATATGCAAAACCCCGTGGCTAGAATGAGGTATGCAGCTAACATTAAATCTATTGGTCGTCGTAAGAGTCCTTTCTTCTGGACTTCCTGAACCACCTGCAACACAGGAGTTGGTTAGTTGGTATATCCTGGTCCCACACCACGTGTATTTAACTCCAGATCAGTCACTGCAAAGAGGGTGGAGTGGTGAAACATCATGAAACATCACATCCATCCACTGATTTCAGAGACAGAAAGATTTCCACCTAAAAAGGTGACTCCAGACTTCAGAGGATGTAGTGAGGAAAATTAATCTGAATAAACTCTAGAAATGGATGGATCCAACTGAAGCCCTTTCAATACAGATTAGTGTCATTTCAAGCAACCTAAATCAAATGAACACTAACTCTGCGATCATCTAAGGCTTTAAAGCAGCATAACTTCTTCAAAATTGTCGTTTTGCAATTGGAAGTATTTGTTTTCCTGAATGTCCCTGTGTAGAAAAGCCTTGGAAATGTAGGTTTGTCTCAAGCATTTGAAGTTGAATCTAGTATGTTTTGTAAAAGGACTGGGTCCATCTCATTATTGAATGCTGGTTGTCAGCAGCTTGTGACACTATTAAAATTAATGGACTATCACTGGCATAAAATAAAAGCTTTTATGTGGCTGGTTGAGTCCTCTGCTGAGTTCAGTGAGCAGATATTGTATCTTAGTGTGCAATGCAGAAATAATAGAATGGAATGTGTGTGTACGGAGTATGTGGAAACCCTTCCTTTTTCCCTTCTATCACTGAATGCTGTGAATTCCTGGGGTGGCACCGAGGCACCTCCAAGGTCTGGCTCTGATTTTGTGCCCCCTTTCCTCAGCACAGGAATCCCCCCTGCTGCAGGGACAGAGGGAGGGGTCACACTGCAGAGCAAAGACCATTTCCATGTCTGGCGGGGAAGGTGGCTTGGGGGAGCCCAAGGCATCTCTTTGCCTACACAGTAAAACCTACAAAGCCCGTGGAAATAATTTGAGCTACACTTTCTGCACCGTGTAGTCACAGACAAAATTATAAACACATCAGAGTATCTTTCTGAAGTTCAGAGGGAAAACTTCCCCATGTATATTTGTTACTCATTTCCTCTTCCTTTTTATTGGCCGTTTGTTGGCATGTAGACAGCAAAAGAAAAACCTTATTTCCTTCCTGTTATACACTTGTGGAATTGTCTCCGAAGTGAAAAACAAAAATTAGGATGCAGTGGCACAGTTAAAAGCACACAGGATCAAGATACTCACAATAAAGTTATTGAAACAGGTGAACCAATGTTGCAAGCACAATTTCAGAGTAAATAGTACAAGATCTGGATTACAGATTAACAAAAATAAGCCTGTGGCAAACATATAAACCATCTCTTTCATAACAATTTTTTTCTGATTTCCTTTTAAAGGACCTTTTTCAGAAAAAATAAGTGACACCTTTGTTTGATTTTCAAACACAAGGAACAGGTTTTTAGCAGTATGGTGTCACTTCACAGTATTCAGAGTACTGGTGTAGGGGTATTTTTAATATTACCTGCAAAGAATGCCTATATTCAAATATTTCTTTCTAGGAAAGAAAAAGGTCACTTATGGCTGAGTTACAAATAATTTTCAGTTGTAGATACCTAGGATAATGGAGAGCTGATATATTTTCTTTCCTTTTTGGACTATGTATGAAGCTTATAGCTCTATAATCTCCTCTTTTCAAATATTTCAATATTCCTCTTTAAATATTAAATGGATGTGCATATTTACTGTAATCACAAAGCTACAATAGAACTTTGTGCTTAGAGGGTATGGAGACAAAGCCAATGTAAGTGGAAGCAACCTTTGGTGCAGTACTAGTTTGTGAAATTGCCAGGGTACAGAAAACTCACACCTTTTTTCTTTATGTGTGCGTGCTAACAAAATGAAAATGCAAAACTTAAAAACAAAACAAGGAAAAAAAGCAGAAGCAAGAATTTGAAAGACAGGATACATTTTGCTGAGAGGCCTCAGCTACAGAGTAGTTTTTCCTTACCTTTCTTTCACCCAGCAAAGCCCCATCAGCCCATGCTAAATTGAATTACATGTTAAGAACACTGGCCAGGCAGAGCTGGCCTGCCACGGGTTTCCCATGTACTACAAACAACACTGAACTCTGCACAGATCTCTGCAGCCCCAGGGATTCTTTTGTGCAGCAAGGAAGTGGGTAGGCATGTTTTGCAATTTCTCTCACTTCCAGGAAAAAGCTGTTTTCCATAACTTCTGAGAGGCTTCTTACATCATCAGTTTTAAGGAACTGGAGTAATCTTTGGTGCTGTCTGTAAAAGTCAGTCCCTTCAGAATTCATGTACAAATCTTAATTTGTGTATTACTTCTGTTAAAGAATTTTAAATGTTATTAAACTTTTCTGAGCTGATATACTTGCAGATAAATCTGTTGGGCTTTGTAAAGACTGCAGCACAGCTTGGCTTGATTCCAAATGAGGGCAGAGCTCCGTTCCCCTCCCCTGGACCCTCCCCTCCGTTAGAAAACAACCAAACCTTGAATACCTCTCCTCTGCCTCCACAGTGATTATTTTTTTTAACTAACAAGTTTGTAATAGTATTACAGCAATGTATACCTTGGCCAACAGAATACACTTTGCTTCTGTTGCTTTCATGCAAGTATTTTCCTATATACTAACAATAGCATGTTTAAAACCATTGTTACATTTTCTTCCTAAATCTTTTAATGCCAACTCTGAATAATTACAGTTTTAAAAAGTTAAATTTTACAGCTAATTCCAAATGATCTACTGATGTGTTCAGAACTTAAAATGATTAGCTCACTGATTAGTGACATAAAACACAATTATTTCCTGGAAACAATTCTTAATTTGGGACTGAAAGAGCCACATGAAAAATTAATGAGTAATCATGTTAAGCTTTAAAAACATGCTCAGCTATGGAGCATATTTATCTGTGAAGATCTAATATAACTTCTGAAAAACAAACAGCTTGGGTGGGTTATGAGGTCCCAGTGAAAGGAATCAAGGCTTTTTCTATAACCTTCTGGGCAAGGAAGTTTAGGTTCCAAGAAAGTATTCATGAAGAAGTGCAGTGTTAAATTTTCAGGTCACCAGCTTTTCCTGCACTCTCTTTTTGAAATAGAATATTAAATCTAAGTTTCTCTGCAATATATAATAAATTAAAATATCAAACCTAGGTAAGCACTTTATCTCCTGGTAAGCCCAGGAGACATGGTTGTATTTCAGCAAGTAATCAGTCTATCACATATTTTCTATAATGTTAATTTTTGTAGTATTCTTTTTACACTTTTATATATATATATATATATAAAACAGTGCATAAACTATTAATGCACTGTTTTGATGACTCAGGTAATCTTATTACAGCCCATCTAGTTATTTCAAAGGCAAAAGTCTAAAAAGTTTTAAGCAAACATTTTTACAGATTTTTTATAAGAAATGTGTAAAGATTTTTTGTATTTATGTACAGTGTCTCACCTGTAAAATCTAATATTACAAAAAGCACATACAAAAATTATTAAATTACATGAAATTTGTAAGTCATCTGCAGAAGAGTACTTTCCTGCAGTGTTTCTACAGGATTTGTGGTGCTTTATGAAGCTGGTAAATGCCAGTATTTTCATCAGCTAAGAAACTGAAACAGACAGAAACTGAATAGATAGAGGGTAGAAACACCATTACACCTATGAATGGGTTCTTTACTCTAGACATGAGACTCTCTTTTCCTTTTTCTTTATTCCACCATAATGAAATAGTCCTGCAGTATAGATATTTTTGCAGTCTTCAGCACCAGACAGCAATTGTCATAAGAGGGAACAGTCACAGCACATTCCATGCTCACCAGGGGACCTATAAAACCCACCAGAACCAGCCAGCATATTTCAGCTGCCCTCACCGTAGCCAGCACTGAAATACAATAGAATTACCTTGACTGGAGTGTCGTGAGTCGCTGAAGGTTGGTTATAAATTCTGAACCCAGCCCATATGGGGAGGCAGATATATGGTATACTTAGGAAAATAGCCGGGCACACTTTTGCTCCATATTTGCCTGTTAAAAAATTATTACAAGATTTATAAGAATTTGTAAGCCCTGTTGCAGAAGGCTTAAAAAATATGCTATGTAACATCAAACCTGAAGCAACTATGGTAATAGAAACAAACATAAAACATTAGAAGTCACTGTTAACACACAAATCCTCGCAAAAATTGCACGCTCAACAGAAGCAGAGACACAGGTTAAAGAGAGCCTAGGAGACAGGAAGCCATTTCAGAATTAGGAACTTTTTGAGAAGATGGGAAGCCACATCTGTCACTCTGCATTGGGTAATCCTATAGGATGGGGCAGCTTTCAAATCTCTCAATGGAACCTGCTTCAAACAGAGACCTCATCCTTTTTAAAATGGGGGGGGGGAATGTATCCATTTTTCAAGATCTGATACTGCATTTGTTTTCCAAAGTGCTGATTTGTCCCACAGACCTGTACTGAGGACAAAGCTTTCAGAGAGCTCTCCTCAGCCTCAGGTAAACCAGGAAAATGCGACTTTGACACTGGCTACTGTGTGTGTCAGAAAGGAAGGTGGCAGGCATGCTCTTGGGAGGCTTTCGAAGAGGAAGGAGGAAGGGACAGTCACCCTAAAGCTGCTGTTTTCTGTGGTGAGAGTGTCTTCAGAGGAGGCAGCTGGGCTGGCCCCAGCCTGCACCATGAATGTTCCTCCTCTGGCATAAAAAACAGGACCAAAGAGACCTTCCCGAAAACTGACTGCAGGATTTGGACACATCAATGTTTCGGTAACATCTAGGAATGTTAAATTTAGCTTGAAAACAGAGTAACTGCCAGATTTTACTTTTAAAGGTGATTTGGCAGCCTCCTGTAAGCTGCTTGAAAGTCAGACTTCTAAGCAAATTGGAAATTTTACGCAAAGTAAGATTTATGTTTTCATGATACTAAGAGACATTACTGTCTCATGACTTAAACCTGGTTTTGATGAAAGCCTTATAGATATATCAAAATACAGTATTTTCTTTTTTCCCCTTGAAAGCAAAGTAAATTTAAAGGGGTTTTTTCCCCCAGTCTCCATCTTTTCTTCCTCATATCTAAATTTTAGAATATCTTGTATCTCTTTACTCATATTCCTAAAATTCCTCTTTCATATTATTACAGAAATGAACCAACACTGCACTAAAATATAAATAGCACAATGCTGAATTTAGAAAATGTTTCACAGGAAAAAGCTGGTCATGTAAATTACTTCCTTACCCACAATATTTCCAGGCATAAAGACAATGATGCTCATGATAATGGAACCCAGCCAGTAGAGACCAATGGTTCTATAGCTTTGTCTGTTCACAAAAGAAAACAAGACATAATTATTGAACCGTTTCTAAAAATTCCCTACCCTAATTATTATATTCATTTCTGTGATTGCATTTTAGCAAGTAGAGGCTTTTAAAATCTGTACCACAACTCAGGAGTGGATTGTTACCCCTGAGGGGGTCATGGAGAAATCCTACATTTGTGTGGGACAAGGTTATCACACGGACAGTGCAGGCTTTGGGCATACTCAGTTATTTGCTGTTTTTTCACTCCTCTAAAGGCTGACTGCATGAGTTTGCACATCACAGGCTGTACAAGACTATAAAACAATTAATAATTAATTTCATACTGTTAATGCTACCATTACCAGCAGTTACATTTGCCTCTGGAATATAATTACTTATTCTCTCAAACTCTTTATTCAACAGCAAGAAGAATAAGAATCTCTAGAAATAACCATCTGCTCTTAAACTTCATGTAACAGGAATGAGAGATCATCATGGTGCTAAGCAGTACATTATCCCTATCATAAATTTTTTATTTGAAAAACAAGGATTTTTTTCACACATGCTTTTAACGCACATCATCCTTCAGCTTTTAGCTAACACAAAGCCATGCAGATGTGCTATACTCTGCTGCAGGGTGAAGACAGGATACATCTCCATGTATTTTCTGGGCTTAGTCAGCTGAGAGGAAGGGTAACTTGGGTAACCTGAAAGTAATGAAATTTTAACGGCGTTGCTTTGGCCTACAACACAAAACTACCCCGAAGTAAAAACCTAAACACTGCACGGAAAAGAAAGGCCTTTGTAGGCTGTAAGAGAATGCAAGCCAAGTGAAGAGTGCCCAGGTGAGACTCACTCCCATGCAATAGCTGCCACCATCAGCAGGTACATCAGGTAGTGCGCGGAGCCGTCCCAGTAGCAGATGACGTGGCCGTAGGCGGTGTTCAGGTACGGCTCGCCCTGGGACGAGACACAGTGCTTAGAGCAGGAGGGACAGTTAATAAAGAACAGCCAGAAACAAGCTCAGAAAAGTAACTGGTGTTCCTTCAAGCAGTGGTATGGCTTCGGACTGACAATACACATTTCCAAGCCCAGACTGGCCTGGCCAGGGTCAGGCATAACTGGATGAGTTATTTGCAATAAAGGGTGCAAGATGGAAGGGGAAACTCCTGTATGTGACTGTCAGCATTACTCTGCCACGTTATGAAATTGTGACTTTTTCATATTTTAGTGCTAAAAAACTACAAAATAAAGATAGATTTAGCCTAGAATGAATACAGATATATTTAGCCACCTAGAGATCCACAGCAGTAGTGAATATATGAATGTTGACGTATAACCTTGTAGGGTCCAACTCATTTGGAGTTCATGGAATCTTTTCAATGACTTCAGTGACTTTGCTGTCAAGCTCTTACTGAGCTATTTTTGGTGGATGTTGATGTTCAGCAGCCAACAGATTCTGCTGACTAGGTATCTGGCATCATCATTTTTTAACTCTACTTCAATTCCTTTTAGTAAAGTGATTAGGCAAAAATAAAGGAGCAATTTTGTTTTCCTCTTGGTAACACATTTTGGTGTGGTCACTCATCCACTCCTGAGTGCTGTCTGTGGTTTTCTGCAATCATGCGCACTCCCTTCAATTCCCACAGAAGTTAACACAGAACAGTGTTACTGAAGTTAAGTGTAACCACAATGGAGCTTGAAAGCTACCTTATTTCTCCCAAAGGAGACTGCAAGTCAATGAAGGTTTTATCCATAACAATAATGGAGCAGGTCAACTGCAAAATTCAAGAAGATTGTTTTGAATGTGTAAGTGGCTATTTTTCTGTGACAAATACTACACCAAGTTATTTATAGTGAAGATTTTATTTACATTTGTAAGCAAAACTATTATTTACCTCTCTCAAGTAATGAGTCATGAATCCATCAATAATTCCATCCTGCTCCAGTCCAATTATTAGATTCACTACACTGGTAAAGGCAAATACAGCATAAACTGTAAGAAGAAAAACGGGAAAAAATAAATTAATAAATACTTGGAATCACACAGTTGCTTCACAGTCCAGTAAATTGTCAGGCAGAGATCTATTGAACTGGATGTGTCAACTTTGAGGTCACAGATATTTACCACATGATATGACTTTCCCATACAGCTCAGGATTTTTTAATTAGCGGTTGGTCAACACAGCTCTTAGGAAGCTTTTCTGAGGAACGTGAAATTCTGTAGAGCTGTAGGCATAGCCTCCATGAAATGTCAGTGTCTGTGGAAAGGTCTGTGCAGCCTTTCAAAAATCTTGGGCACATGAAGCTTATAGCCTTGACTGTGGTCATCACTTGGAAAGGAGAAAGGACAACAGAAAGGAGGCGGAGAGGAAAACACGACTTGTCATTTTTGCAGGTGAGCAAGGCAAAGTGCACAAGTCACAGCAGCCTAGAGCAAAGCTGTGAGTGAGCCAGGACATTCAGCTTGACCAGGACATACCATAAAACAGCGGGTCTTTGGGTGGCTTTCTCTTGACAAGGACACGAGCCAACAGAGCAATCAGAACCAGAACCAGCAATCCAACTGCAACGATTACCCACGGACTGTAACAGCATATTAAAAAAAAAAAAAAAAGGAAAAACTGAATTTTGCTTTGTCAGTCAGCTGTCCTCAAATGCACATACTCATAAAGTAACTTTTAATAATTTAAAATACAGATTTTAAAGTTTATTGCATAGTCTTCCATAGTATTCATCCTATAGTTCTGCAGAATTAGTGTGCCTCTCTTTTCACATGTGATCAGCTAAAATAAGAAAATACGAAAATAACTAGATAAACAACATATCCAGAAATCTAGATTTGTCTCTGACTAAAATCAGTTTTCATACTAAAATAAACAGAAACTATGGGAAAATTAAAGGGCAGTGAGAGATGAGGATCAAACCCACAGACATTTCAAGGCCAAAAAGGATCATTTGGGACATTTTGTCTAACCTCAGCAACAAATTATCTACTCAGGAAATTACAAATTGAAAAATAAATCACATCAGTCCCATGGAATAGGAGTAGCAGTGTGGGGCACCTCTGATGGATCTGGGCTTCCTGTTCAGTTCTGGGAGTCTACCAGAGGTGTCTCCAGCCCTACAAGGCAGGACCACTAGAGCAGATTCAGTGATCAGCGCAGGTGGGCTCAGGCAAAAGGATCTTTCCCCTGGAGATGGAGCTATAATGTTACTGCTTGTACAGTGGGCGTGGTATAAAGCGCAAAAAATCTTTGGCACAAAGCAAATTTGTCTCCTTTCCCAAGAAAATGCAAGCTAGGAAAATCAGTTGAGAACAGTTTCACAGATCTACGGGTGTAAATTATCTTTGGCTCTCTTTAAGGTAAGATTCTCCTCCTTAGTCTTCACTTTCGTCCTTGTGCAAAGGAAAAAAAACGGAGGGGAAAGATAGGTAAAGTCCAGAAGCATAAGCTAAAAATATCTGGTACATCATTTTATACATAGTACCACCCTGCATCAAGAAAACAAGTTGGGTACGAACAAATTATATTGTGCCAATATTAACCTTAGTGAAACTTGACTTTAAATTATGGCAAAGAACTTGCAAGACAAATATTTCAGGAAATATACACGCATACTTGCTAAGTCAGGATGAGCAGCACGAGCTTGTTGATTTATTTTATGCTTTGAATCTTCAGCTAGTCTGTTTTCCCAGTGATGAATTTCTTCATACCATTACAGCTGTTAATATCGCAGTGACTTTTCACTGCAGTCTATCAATTTGAAATAAATATTGGCAGTTAATCAAGTAAGTCACCATGTGTTATTTGACATTACTCTAGCAATGAGAAACAAAAAAAATTCAGTTATGGGCCAGAAGGAGGAAAATGAGGAAGGAACAGATGCAGCAAAGCCCTAAAAACAAGAAGCAAATATTTGTGCAGTAAAGTTGCAAAACACCCCGGGCTGTGGGATCACAAAATACCACCCAGACCTTTAAGCGAAGCGGGTTTTGCCGTGAGGAAAGAGTTTCCTTTTCTAGACCTGCGGTTTCTCCCGGGTTTTCGGCAGAGCGAGGGCACAGGGTCATTTCCAGCGACAGGCGCAGGCTGAGGTGCCCGCGGGCAGCCTGCGCCCCGGGAGCTCTCCGGGCTGCCCCGTTCCCCCGCTCGCTTGGAAGCAGAGCCGGATTCTGTTCGCCAATGTCCGGGGGGAGGCCGCGCTCCCGGCACGGAGCGGGCGCTGCTCCGCTCCCGGTGATGGCACCCGGCAGGGACACGCTCCGGGGGATGGCCACCGGCCGGGACACGCTCCCGGTGACGGCCACCGGCAGGGACACGCTCCCGGTGANCCGGGGCTCGCCCCGCTCCCCCTCGCTCCTGCCCGGGCCCGGGGAGCCCCGCCGGGCGATGCCGCTCTCTCGGGACGGGCTGCGGGTCCAGCCCCGCCGGGACGGGCGCTGCTCCGGTCAGCGACAGAGGCGACGTGCCCAGGGGCTGCTGTGACCGCCGAGCCGAGCGCCGCGGCGGAGGCGTCGCGGGTTCACGGAGGGCTGAAGGCACGGCGGGGAACAGCGAAGCGACCCGGTCTCATCAGAGATGGTGGATGGAGAGAGGGTCCCTTGGTCCGGCTAGTGCGGAACTCCGTGAGAAACCCGTAAAAAAAAATGTGCATCTCTTTTGCGTCAGTATTTAGATGGGCTATTAAGAACAAGGACATTAGTTTTTAAAATGTTGAGGGGAAAACAGTCCATTTTTTTCCATTTAAGTGCCAAAAAACCCCTAGCAAAAACCAGGTACGTGTTTGACTTTATCCATCAGTCTTTTCTTTCTGGCATCAAACTTTGCCTACACCTCAGTATCAACACTGAAGTGTCGGCGGTGGAGCGAGCCTTGTGCAAGGCGAACAGAAATGAAAACCGCTGTTCCTAGAAGTTACTGAACATTTAAGTCCGGGACATTGGCAAGTGAGAATGTGTTGCCTGAAAAAAAACCAGCAAATGCACTTCTAGCATACCAGGCGAGCTCTCTCTGGAAGAATTAACACCTTTGTAAAAGCACCCTCTGCAATAATTGGTGCAATTCAGACTCCGTGTCGAAATGATACAAAGGAGGACTGCTAAGGTGGCTGAGGAAACAGGGCACCTGTCTGTCAGGAAAGGCTGAAGAGCTTGGCTTAGAGTGCTCTCTGTAAATAGTTGAGGAGTTAACACCAGCGAGAGGAAAGAACTCTTTAATTTGAAGAATGACACTCTGAAGAAACTGCCACTAGTTTTCAGAAACAGCTATGAGCAATAAAGGGTATTCTAAGTCTCTTATAGTCGATTTGGTCAGTTTAAGCAATAGACAAATTGATATAATACCTCTCACAGAAAGGTGACCCAGAGCATATCTATGTCCTATATATTCTATACAAGCAAATTCCTGCATCGTTATTTCCAGTGAGAAAGATCTAGAATCTGGCCATAGGAATACAATGCTCAATACATGCTCAATCAAACTATCTGGTAAAAACATGATGCAACTCCTAAAAGTAATTTAGTCCACCCAAGTGTCAAAATTGCCATTGGATGAGTCAGGGCTAAATTTACCACCTCCAAATGCCTACCTTTCAATGCACAGCCGGTTTACTTCTCAAGCTTTCAAATCTATAGGCTGCTTATTTGTATGCAGCTGCCACAGCGCAGTCTCAAGATTCATGTCTCAAGCTTCACTTCTCAGCTCCTGTGTCTCTGAAGTCAAACACTATCTGGGAAACTTCTTCCTTACCACTCTGCCAGCATATTCCAGCTCTGATTTGCATCCAGCTTGTTCCTCAAGTCCTATTTAAACTTCTAAGTAGAAAATGTCACGGCACATCCTGTGGTAATCACATAGCAACTCAACAGTAGAGATGCATTGTTTGAGTCATTTGTGTTGAGATCTATCCATTTTTGATTAGAAAAATAATTATGAGCATCTGATAGTAGAAGATACCCCTGAAATGGGATATTTGAAATGTTGGTTCAAAGGGCTTGTTTTTCCCTTTCATTTTCATCTCTCGCCCTATGAAAGAGACATTAGTGAGCCTTCCACCTCCATTGTTCCTTTCCATGTCCTGACAGAGGAGGCCCCCAAGTCCACCCATGATAGTGCTGAACATTTGGATTCTGGTGTGCCACACTTTCCATATCAGAAATCTCTTTTTTTCTCTCTACAGTTCCTTCTAACTCTGGCCTTCCTGCTCCGTGCCAAAATATCCTGGCTTCTATTTCAGGCTTTAGGAAGAAAATAAAACCACCAGCATTCTTGATGACTTTATTTTTACAGATGAAACCAATTCTAGAGAAAAAAGAAAACTTGCTCAGTTGGCACAGTCCAAAACCACTGACCAACTTCCCCAAAGGCAAACAGTTTAAAATTTGGGTTAAGTTAGCAATTAAGTCAAAGAGCAAACAATCTCACTGATCAAACAACACCCTCACTTGAAAACCAAGAGTCCTCAAAAACTAACACATGCAGTTTTTGACAACTCCAAGTGTTCTTGTGAGGGAGGAAGGGGAAAGAAGAACTTCAACTTCAACTGCTTGTAACACCACCCTCTATTCACATGTAGCAGAACAGTGATATAAAAATGAAGGTAGGAATTGGGTGTCTTTAACGACACAATTACTAATCAAAGTGTTATATGAAAGCAGTGTTGATAAGCTGCTGTCACCAGAATAAATGTAACCTCTTAGCTCCCTGTCACATACTCAATTATATTAATTTCTTGATGTTGCGAAATATTTTTTCCCAGGTTTTATAAATGGTAACATTATCATGAGACATGTGAGTGCCCTAACTTGTAGAAAAATCAAACAACTATTTAACCATTTAGCAATATTAAATGTCAGGATAAGAATGAAAAATACACAAATCCTACACAAACTGCAGTGAAGCTTAGGAAAGCAAAATGGATTAATGGAAACATGAAAATGGAGACTCCTTCCCATGCAGAAATTGTCAGAGGGTCGTATTTATTATCAACAAGAGATTCCTAGAGCTCTGAACTTAAGTTTCATGTGAAAGATAGTCCCTTCAGCAGCACAGTGCCAAACCTGGTGATCCTTGACCACACTGCAACATTCTTGTCTCAGAAGCGATGTGATTCCTGTCCAAAGAATCATTTTAAAATAGGCAACCCAACTCTCTGTCAAATCACAAGTATCAGCCTTATGCCACATGTCAGATTCCTCGCTGGGAATCCTGGCCACAGCAAGAAGCCAGTTCCACTTGTGTGGCCCCTCAGCTGGCAAAGCTCAGCTCATGAGCAGTAAATATGCTTGGGCTGATGTTTGTTGGCTTCTTGATTAGAACATTAATCACTTCTTATCATATGGAAGTTGTTTCTCTCCAGTCTCTGTACTAAATGGTGGCAGACCAGTTCTGATGTCAGGACTGAGAAGGCATTTGTAAGTGTGCCAGCAAAAGAATACTGTGGAGAATATAAAAATAGGTAATTTATTAATGGTCAGCTACAAAGTAGGAGATAAACTGGCCATTAGGTCTTTGTGTCTACTTTTAGCCTGAGAAACAGCTCTTACCTTTAATAACTGCCCATTAAATCATGACTACTTGTAGGATTTAACATTATATTAAAACGTAGTTGTCTTAAATCAAAATCGCAGTAATCTAAGCAAACATAGGTAGCTGAACCTTAAGCAAGCTCATGAAGATCAATGCAAGGATTAAGAGACACTATTTATATCTCTTGGAAGCACTGCTCATGTGTTCACACAGGGCTCTGCCAAGCAGCAAGCTTTCATTGCATTATGATGCCAGCTACAAAATGCCATCCTGCTACAAAACAACTTGTGTCGTTCAATTTTCATGGAACTAAGCTGATACATTTTGGAGGCTCTACTTTCCTGTAAATGCAAGTGAGTTTTTAAGGCAAGAGAAATCAGTAACCAATAGTCCAGATAAAGATGGTGGATTGAAAGGTGAATTAAGAGATGAATTAAAAGCTTCACGTTTGGGTCATTTGTTGATGTATTAATTTGCTGAGAGAAAATCTTAGACCGCACATAACTGCCATCCTCTAACAGCTTTAAAGCCAGCCTCTTCTGCTTCTGAATTTCTTGTTAGCTGAGGGTGTAACAGGTAATAAGTGATGCTGTATTGTAAAGCTCAGACTGCATGGTGCATCAGAGGCAACATAAGGCAGCTCACACGGCCTGCACTGGGGTCAGGAGGCCATGCTGATGATCTGCTGAGGATTTGGGGGGATTCACCAACAGCAATCACAGCATCAAAGAGGAACCAAAGAGGAATTAGTGATCCATGACCATTCCACTTACAACTTTGAGTATCAGTACCTCAAAAACAGAGCTGATTTTTGTGCTGCAACCTCTCTGTTCACCAAACAATGACGTTAAGAGGAAAAAAAGACATGCCAGAGTAAAATTAATCAGCATTATATTGTAAGGGAGCATGTCAATTGTACTATTTGTCTTAAACTGGAAATGGGAAGTGTGATTTCTCAGTAAGAATCTCATTAATTATGTGGAAATTGAGCTGCTAGCTAAATACCCTGGTAGAAGTGTAGGAAATAAGGATTCTGCCTGGAACACTGCTGTGCCTGAACACATTTAGCAGGGACTGAAAGGTAAATAGCTTCCCAAAATAGCCACCGGCCAGTCATAAAGACATGACGGTAATAACAAATAAAATTATTTCCTCTCCTTTGCTTCTTCAGCTATGCAGTAGCAGAATATTTTTAATTCTTTAAAATACATGTTAAAGTATAGCATTTTTCATAAAATCGACCATATCAGTATTTAAAATTATATGTAAAATAGGTGTGTGGTGAGTAGACTCTTTTATGGCTTAGATAATAGGTTTTGTTTTATAATTACTTCCAGAGAAAAGATGTGATGAATGTTACTGTTGCCCCTTGCTGTATGTTTTTGAAATGCATAAATGTGCCAAGTGAGAAATGGCACATACTTCCACAACTGGAGTTCTCAACAACTTCCATGTCACATTTGTATCAGATGGACACATCTCTAAGCCAAAATTCTGAAAAATTTTGCAGAAATGCTTTGATTAGCAGGAAAGTCTATGGTAACAGTAAGTAATAATTACTATACATGAATAGATATTAAAGTACAAGTCATTTGTACTGTCACTAAAAATGAGAAAAGTATCACTATAATAGAGGGCACAAGATACATAATGACCTTAATACTCCAGGACAGCTAGCCAGCACAGCTGAAAATGCAAAATAAAGTGTTCAGATACAAGAATTACTTGCAGAAATGACAGCGCAAAGAATTCTCATGAATTTTTAAAATTCTGAGAATGTTGCATTCTTATGGTCAGTTTTAGAATACAGGTGAATTTATATCAGAGAAAAAATATCAGTTTCTCTTATTATGGCTTTTTAAAATCAACACTATATAGGCACTTTACAAGACATAAGAATAAAACTGAATCCCTGCCCTTAGCATTACTCAGATCTAAGACTGAGTTTCTTGTGCCTGAGTGGATCCTGCGCCCCAGAACTTGGATCTGTCATCTGCAGACCCCACATCCCAACAGTACAGGCTAATGCAAGCCAAAGAGAAGAGAACTGTAACAACCACAAGAAAAAGCCTAAGGATACAACATCGTTTTGGGGGTTGTTATTAACTGTAGTTATTAAAAACTACACATTTGAGCAACTGTGGTGCTACTGGTAATTCAGTGATGGGAACAGTAATATGCATGTCTGTCATTCACACCAGTGGCATGGATCAGATGAAGGGGATTTTAAGAGTCTAATTTAGTATGGAAAGGAAAATATGTCATCAAATGGCCCCAGCCAGGAAGCTTAATCAGAAACAAATCTGTGATTTACTCTGAATTATTCCCTTCCCTCCTGAAACAGAGAAAGGATGCTCACTGCTTAGGAGAACAATTGCTAATCACTGTGAAAATATGTGCCGGTTCAAAAACTCTGATCATAACAACAAACAGCTCCTTGGAGCATACACAAAGCTGAGTTCATGTGGGGAAAAGAAGGAAAGGGAGGAGAATTTAAATCATTTCAGGAACAAATGGTTGAAAACAATACTCTAAGTAACCTAAACCTTTTTGATGGCTCTCCAAGAACTGGCCCCGTTTCAGGGGCAGGAGAGGCCAGGGCCGCGGGGCAGGCATTCCTGTGTCTCTGGGACATCCCTGGCATCACAGGTATCTCAGAAATCCCTGCAGTTTGATCACAGCATTCTTTGTTTCTTCTTCAGTACATGTAAGCACACTTTGTCCTCTTTCTCCCTGCTGACAGGAGAAGGAACCTCAAGGCTTGGAGAGTATATCCTTCATGAATTTCCACAGAAAAAAAGGCATCAAGTCTGCATGGGCTTGCTCAGGCTATTATGTAGACCTTGAAAATTAGCTGTTCAAAAGTGTAGACACTCCCTGACCTTCTGCTTTGCTGGCTAGAGATCAGGACAACTTTCACAACTGCATAATATAATACTGTTGAACTTTTGTTTGCAGCCCTTGATTTGTAACCGTTTTGATACTTGAGATCAAAGGAAAAAAATGTCTTCTTGAACGGCTTTTCTAAATATTTTTTTAGTCTATACTAATTTCTGCTCTATTTCCTAGACAAAACCTGAACACACTAAGAAAGCGAATAATGGGATGGCATTTTCGTGACATTCATGCATAGCCCTTTTGGGAAAAGCATTGTGTATTATTTCTGGTCTGGACTGGCAAATACAAACCCATGACATCACATTTAAAAATGGCTGTGATCCACCCACTGAGAATGCCACAGAAAAGCTGGCTGATTTTTTTCACGGAAGCTAGCACAAAGATTACAAGGTGAAAGCAATGTCTGAAGCTCATTGTCTACATGAAGAAAAGCTCAGTGTCAAAAGGAAATATGTTACTTAATATTTTCTTAGCTCTCATTTTCAAAACTGTTTCAATTAGTGCATTTGGCATTTAGCTGAACAGATCAGATGGACATCCTGGTCACATATCTCCTTTTCTTTGGCCCTTGCCTTTGTCTCCTTTCCTTTTTTTTTGTTTTGGATTGTTTGTTTGTTTGTTTGTTTGTGGGGATTTGGTTTGTTTGTGTTTATTTTATAGGCTTTTATTTTATTTTATTTGTTTCTTGCGCCTCATTTTTCTCTCCTATTTTCTTTCTCAGACTATCACACAGGTCTTTCCATTTTTTTCCTATGATGCACAGCTTTGCCTTCTTATGACTTGATTTCTCATTCCTGAAGCTGTCTTACATGCTTTTGTCTGCCCCAGCCCACCTCCTTTTACTTCTCTGGTGTACCTTTCCCTTTTTCCTCAGCCCTCTTCCATCCCTGTTAACTTCCTCCAGAGTGTTGCTGACACTTTTTGCAAAACTTCTCTAAGCAAGAGAAGTCATGGCTGTTGGCTCTCAGCTGACAGCTTAACCTGTGAGTGAGCACAGAATGACAAAAGCAAAAAGACAGCAGTGACAGAAATGCTCATTAATACCCAGGCCATCCCATCACTGAAAAAAAAGAAAAAGTCCCACTTAAATGAAAATTATCCATTTGTGCCCAAGGTGTCAGTGTTTCACATCTGTCCCTAAGCTATCAAGAGAATGTGAGGCTGTCCTTCCTTCCTTCCCTTCTTTGTCCACCTTGGGACAAGAAAAGTGCAGAGATGACACCTTCATTCTTCTAAGTCAGCAGTATGATTTTATTTTTAAATATAGCCTCTGTGCAAAGCTAGCTGCTGCTTTCTGGTTGGTACACTATATCTTCTGGTGCCCTTTCACCCTATAGTTTACCCTGCCGAAATTGCTTCCGTCTCGCTAAAGGTTCTCAAAAACTTCTGCGAAACGGACCACATTTGCTTGGTCTCAGTTTAGTCCTAATTATAACCCTGAATGCAGAGCGGTGACATGTTCCGTTCCTCTTTTAGCCACACGCTCCCGTAAATGCTGCCAGGCCGGGCGCGGTGACTCGCGCCTGTGCATACAGCACAACCCCAGCAGATGGCAAAAGGAATCGCCCCGGCTCTGCAGCGCTTTGACAGCGCCGGGAAAACACCTCTTCTCCCTTTCCTCTTTTCTTTCCTAAAGGCACAGCCCGCGAAGGTTAATCCGCCTGCCTACAGCCCTGCTCCAAGGGCGGTGAACGTGCGAGGGCTGTGGGGCACAAGCGGCCTCTCTGCTTTGACTTCTCTCCTCGGAAGTTAAGGCAGAAATGCCGAGGCACACGGTACGTGCATAAGGGCTGCGAGGTGTACGTGCCTTGAAAGCCGCCGATGTTCCAACTTCCCTTCAGAAATATTTAAAACAGGTCACCAGCCCTTGTTCTCCCTGTTACCACAGCGAAAGGGGCGTTATGAAAATGAATTTGCATTTCACGTGCCTAAGCACAATCGCTGCAATTTATTCGCTCGCACGGGTGGCGAATCAGTTCCGTGGCTGCCGCGGCGCCCGGCGCCCTGCCCGCCCGCTCGGTCCTGCCCTGCGCCTCGGGAAGCGCATCCCGTGAGCACGGGCGGCCCCGCACGCCCCGACGGGCCTGGCCAGCGGCACATCCCGGGCACATCCCGGGTACATCCCGGACACATCCCCGGCACATCCCGAGCACATCCCGGGTACATCCCGGGTACATCCCGGGTACATCCCGGGGCACATCCCGGGGCACATCCCGGACACATCCCCGGCACATCCCG
>WBMY01006632.1:1207656-1243456 GCA_013397315.1 Donacobius atricapilla
CCGCTCGGCCGCCGGTGCCTTTGCCGCGCTCCGCGGCCCCTCCCGGCTCCGGTCCCCGCGGAGCCCGGCCTGGCCCTGCCGCCCGGCCCTGGAGGGAGATGCAGGGAAGGCGCGGAAATACCTTGTGGGCTCCACGCAAGGTCACACCGCCCCTCCAGCGTGTTCTGGTCCCTTCTTGCTCTTTACCCTGCACTGTTTTCCCTAGAGAAGTGCCCTAATTCCATGGCAGCTGGCTGTCCGTGTAGGGAAGCACTCGGTGGGTGCCTGGTTGGGCTCTTGGATTCAGTGTTTCGGTTTGTTCAAGTACAGTGATGGGAGTTAGTGGGTCCCCTTGGTGTTGCAACTATGCAGCCAGCTTCTAATAGTAACTAAGACGGGACAGCGGCTGCTGTACCAAGATTTTAGTTTCATTTGATACTTACTTTGAAATTTGGTATTTACTTTGAAGTCTTAGTCATCTTCCTGTTCACTTTTCTTTGTCAGCGATGATAATAAGGTGTTAGATCTTTTTGCCATAATCACACCCATTGTAATCATGCTTGGGCAGAGAGGGAACGTGCAGCAGAAGGCAGTGACCAGCTGATTTTTACTCAGACCATCTGAGTGTGAGACTAGGAGCGCAGTGATAGCAAAAAGGATATAAAGTGAGTTAGTGATTTCTAATTTGGGCAGAATAGGATCTGCTAGTTCGCATGCTCACAAACTGATGAGTTTATCTACCATTTCTCTTTACTCAGTGTTGTGGCAAATAAAATTTAAGGCGTTCATAGAAACAATTACTAAGAGTTTATTTGTGCCTCAGGCTGTGGTGTGCTAATATGATTAAACTGCATAACCTTAAGGTTTTTTTCAAAGAAACCACTCTACTAGGCAAAAAATATAAACTACAAAATATATAGAACAGTTCTCTGTAATGAACATTTGGGAAACAAGCCATATTATTGCCTGGAAATAAATATGTAGTGTCTCAAAGTTTTCTGTAATAGGAATAGCTCCAAAGTCTTGGCAACTTTCTTCTTTTGCTGAGGCCTAAGTGATAGGAATAACTAGAAGAGTCACCTGGTCCTTAGGTAATCACAGGCACAGGAGTTAAAGCAAGTGATGTGCACAAAACCCAACAAACCCCCATGCAGCAGCAATGTCTTTCTATTGCTGTTCTTTGTGGAGTTTTTGTGCAGAGGAGCAGCATGTAGTGGGAAATGTCTTTCAAGCAAATGCGTTTCAAGGGTTAAATGTAAATAACAATTCACATTGTATGAGTTCATCTAAATTTATGTGGATAAAATGCTGGACAGTGAAAAGTGAATATAAAAGAAGTTTGTCTGGGTAAAAATAGAACACAGGAGTAGAGATTTCTAAGAGATTCCTAAGTAAAGATAAGAAGGCTGGTATTTGAGCACTGTGGAAGTGAATGAAGAGATGTTGTTAGAAGCAAACAAAAGCATCTTGTGTTGGTAGGGCTGCCAGTGCGTAATGGCCACGGGACTTGCGTCAGTAAACTGGTTGTGATGGTGTCTTGTGTGAGTATCACCACCCCGGTGCACTGCTGGAACATCTCAGGTTTGCCGTCTATGCCAGCTCTTTAGGACCTTCTGCCATGCTGTGTATGTTTCTTTGAGCTTATATTGAAATAAATACACATTGCAATACCTTATTAAAAACATATCTAGGGGGAACTTCTGTAGTACCTGCCAGTAATGGACTTTTTCCATGCTGGAAACAACATGGGGTCTTTTCCTGGTATTGACTGAAAGAGGCTGGAATGATACCTTGTACTGTTGGCCTCTTTTATTAATAATAAATAATAGAGCATTAATAAATCACTCAGATAATGATAGTTACCTTTCACAGGACATTTCTTTAATGCTTGCAGATACCAGTTTGAGGTATATTGGCTAGAAATTGTCAGGATCTTTGAATACACATAGCAAATGAGCATCAAGTAAAGGAAATGTTTAAGTAATGCAAAACTTTCTAGGCATAATTTCGTAATTATTTAATGTTCCTCAGCTCATTTACATTAAATTTACTCATGTGGTTTGTTAAGTCATATCTGTAGTTTATGTGTTTCATACAGATCTACTGACAAATGCCACTTGTGAATTAAAGGAAAAGATTTGTGGTGAAAACAAATGAAGTAGTTTGACAGATAAATCCTTAGGAGCTGAAATAATATCGAAGTCACAAAGTTTAAATCTATTTCCCAATGAAGCAACTTCTGTGTGTGTGTTTCTAACTACAAATTGAATAGCAATGATCAAGAAAACTCAAGTTGTCTCAGTAGGGTTCTACTGTACTGTTTATTTTTGCCAGTTTTACAAAACTTTTTTTTTTTATTTTTTCATTCATATTTTACAATAAGCTAACTTGTCCTTTGAGCACAGAATAAAGCAAAGTGATGATATGGCATAAGTTAGCAGTCTGTCTTCCAAAAATATTTCCAGAGAATTTTGGCCAGCAGTAAATAAAGGGGTAATCATGACTGATTTGGAAAAAAGATCCCTGTGTGCATCTGTAATGATGAAAACATTTCCGCTACTGAGAGGATGCTCTCACAAGGGGATAAGGAAGTTCTAACCTGGGAGTAAAGAAAAGTAGCATAAAATGAATGAGAGGCTTATATAGAGTGCATGATTGAATGGTCACTTGGAAAAATTGTTCTAGTCATTAAAAATGTCCTTCTAATATGCACATACACCCCCCCCAGCTTCCCATGCCCTCTTCCTGGATGCCAATAAAATGAGGTTGTTTCTGTCTCCAAGGGAAATAGAGGAGGGAAGTGATCATCAGTCCCTCGGAGTAAAGCGGAGGAGGAGCAGTGGTGTAAACATAAAGCTGTGCTAGTTCAGGCGTGCCACAGAGGGCAGAGTTAGCACAGACACAGCTCTTGGCACATCCGAGCAGGGCATTTTAGAGGGAACACACACTTGGGGCTGCACCCCATTTCTTTGGAAGGTACAGCAGAAAGTAAAACACAAGCCAGATGAGCCCCTCTGGTGTGTCACTTCATTGGCTTCAGATTGGATTCACTTAAGGAATAAAACCAAAATCACATTCCAAAACCAACCGGGGATTTGGTTTTTTGGTTAGGTAAAATGCATACTGTAGTTTGCATAGCAGTATTGGGTTTTTTACAGCCTGTTAATCAACTTTCACATGATTTGGACTCCTGTAAAGTCAAACACCAGAAGTTATGGCATTTTAAACTGATTACTTTAAATCTTAGAACCAAAATGTAAATGCACTATTCTAGTGCTTTAATGAGGAGCTTGTAAATTTAGTATACAAAACCTCTGAAATACTTGTTTCTTAAAAGTAAATTTGTCAGCAGTTGTAGATAACAAGTCAGCCCATCGTTTTCATCAACAAGTAATAGTAGTTCATAGCTTTAATAAATCAGTTCTAATTAAACTGTATGAAACTTTTACTTTAAAAAAGTTAGCATTTAAGTAAATTAATTATTCTTAAACATTGTTCAATTTAAATCCAGTTAAAAAAAATAATCTAGAACATCTTTCACATCTCCAAAGTGATGTGCAAGCTGACTGTTTGAGTAACCTGGAGTCTTTTAATGGTAAATATGTACCTGTATTGTGGCAGCAAATTTAATGTTGAACACCATATTTAATTGTGTGTTAGCAACTACTGAAAATTAGAGTTTTCTTGGAATATAAGAAATATAAACAGTGAAGAACTTTGGCTTAAACATCAGTTCTGGGTTTATATTACTTCAGTTTCTCCACGTTGCAAGGAAGTTTAAGGAGTCTGTTATTTTCACAAGTTTCTCTTGTTAGAGGCAAACTGCTGATTGCTACATTTGAAAACCCTTCTAAACGCACTTTCTGTCTGTGTCATTCATTTCCAGGATGTTCTGAAAAACAAATATTAAGAAATATAAAGGAAAGGCTTGGTTTTCATTGTGGAATTCTTGCATTTGCTAGTGTGCCCTGGTTTATTATGTTTAAGTACCTATGTGTGTTGGGGACAAATGTATTTTTGTAAATCACAGACTATTCTTGATTGTTATCTGAAAGGCTGATGAAATTTTGCTAAAATTATCTTACCTGTCACCTTGTAAGAAAAATTATTTTTAAAAAGTCATATTTTCCATACAGAACCTTAAAATAAATCTTATCTTGTCTAGTTTCAAATAACAACTGCTCAGGAAACGGGGTTTTTTCCTGGTGTAGGTGGAGGCTCCCATCTTCTGGTTCACAGCTTATGCTAAAATCTCAACCAATCCTCTTGCCTCAAGCAGTGGAGACAAGCAAGAGTGTTTTGCTGTGGTGGGAAAAGAAGAGTCAAGGTCATTTGCTAGAATGTACTCCCTTTCCTCTCTGAATACTACAGAGGGTAACTTTGACATAAGGTGTTCTCACAACCAAGGTCCTTGACACTGTTCCCTCCTGGAGGAGAAGCCAGTGTGCACTGTCAGTAAATGAACTTCAGGAATACAGCCACAGAGGACTGTGCATTGATATTTTCCTGATGAACTGAGAGCATGCATTCGTAGGTTAAGTAATTCTGCAGCTCAGCTGTTGTTTACAGTTGGGGAGCTATGTATAACTAGGACAGCCAGATCAGTCCTAGGGAGTAATACATATTTAAAACAAATGTATGCCATTAGGTTAACATGATAGTCTTTCGTGAACCTTTTAACTTACCTTCTTTATTTATAAAAATGCAATGAAGTCGGCTGTTGCACTGTTTATGGTGCAAATCTTTGGCCTGTTTTTGAAATGCAAAGAGATTGTTGTGTTTGGCTGCCCCACTAAAGATGTTTTTGTGATCTGTATTTATGTATTGATTTATAGGTTTCTTTATTCAGATGAAGTTCAAATTGGTCCAGAAACAGTCATGACTACTTTATACACTGCTAAAAAGTATGCAGTCCCTGCCTTGGAAGCACATTGTGTGGATTTCCTAACAAAGCATCTCCGAGCAGATAATGCCTTTATGCTGCTTACTCAAGTAGGTAAATTTAAGCTTAATTCTAATTTACTAGGAGAATTCCTAATTGGAGGGAAATTACTAATTCTCCCTAATTATGTACTCCTTTGCGATTTTAAGTACTCTTTAAGGTATAGACACAAAGAGTACTTAGATCAACTTATTTTAATTTATGTCTGTACTAGAGGTAAAATGCTTGCTTTTTAAGATGAGCAGTTTGTCAACTTTATGCTGAAGATGTATTTCTTTATCTTCCCAGGCTCGTTTGTTTGATGAACCTCAGCTTGCTAGTCTTTGTCTCGACACAATAGACAAAAGCACTATGGATGCCATAAGTGCAGAAGGCTTCACAGATATCGACATAGGTGAGTCACTCTCTGTGTCCTAAGCATGAGGTGACAGCACCCCGGGAAAGTTCCTTCCCCATCTGAGTATGCAGAGTCCGCAGCGCTTCTCCCCTTCTTGGCCCTGCAGCCCTGCAGTGCTTTCCTTTGAGCTGCACTCCTGAGCTGGGTTCCACTGCGCTGCGTCCCGGTCTGAGTGTGGGGGGTCCCTCTGTGGTGACACCTCACTTCATTGAAGCCAAAGCTTTCCCTTGCTGAGGCTTGTGCCTCATCCCTGAGGCATCCAGAGCTGCTTTTCATATGCAACAGGAGTCACGCTGTTCTGTTGCCACATGGTATTTATCTATTCAAAGTTGCACAGATCAGGTACAATTAATGATATCGGCTTTAAGAAATGAATATATAAATTGCTAGTTTCTGTTTAGTCTTCTATCAAAAGCTAGCAGTTGCGAGTTTACTTACTCAATTTCATGGCTACTATTTGTATCCAAGGTTTTACTCCAATTCAGCTAGATTGTGGGAAAAATTCAGACTGAGGAAAGATGTTTCACCGCATAAAGAAATTTTAAAGCCATTGTTAACTTGTGTTCAGTAGGATTTGTACTCAGACTGTGAGTGATTTTAGTCTTAGTAAGTCTCAATCTGTTTTGACTTTCCAATGTGCTATTTTCTATAACTGCATACATGCCTTACTTAAATTCAAGGCAGATAAAAATTCACCAAGACAGAAGATTTAGAATATAAAAACCTATTTCTTTTTTGACTTGTATTCTTTGATAATTTGTGCATACCTCTTATTCAAAGAAGGTAAAAATACAGTATAAGTTGCTTTTTAAATGTGTACCTTGCCTCAGATCCTGTGTTTCACCTTCTGGCTTTGTGGGTAGCAAATATGTCAGTACTTTAGATGACTTTCATGTATCTTTAAACTGGTTTTTGTATACTACTGCTGCTTGTGGCTATAGTTGATCCAGATGGGCAAGTGGCTGCCCAGATGAGAATATGACACTGTCATCATGAGTAACTTGGTTTTTTAGTAGAGTGCATTCACTGTTCGGTCACTTTCAGTTTTGATCTTTCCTTAGCAATGGAAATTCTTCAGGATATTTGTTATTATTGCAGAGATTAGTTACACTCTTACGAATCAAAAAGAAAGCTCATATCCTGTCTTCATAGCAGGAAAATTAATTTTTAGTTTGAAATCTATGTGTCATTGAGAGATTACTTTTTATGTAAGATAAATTATGTGCAATAATATACATACATTTACAATAATAAGACAAAGCTAATGGTCTTTTATTAATGTTCTTACTGTGTAATTAGTATTTTAAGCTCAGATAATGTAGCACTGTTACTGGCTTGGATGAAAACTGATCTAAAGCTGCTAACATTTTTTTTCTTTAGACACACTATGTGCAGTTCTAGAAAGGGACACTCTCAGTATTCGAGAAAGTCGGCTCTTCGGAGCTGTCGTTCGCTGGGCAGAAGCAGAGTGTCAAAGACAACAACTGCCAGTGACATTTGGGAACAAACAAAAAGTCCTTGGAAGAGCTCTTTCCTTAATCCGTTTTCCATTAATGACTATTGAAGAGTTTGCAGCAGGTGAGTTTTGGAGCTCTTTGTCTTACTGTTAGACCATCCCTCAGTGCTGTTTAACTGTGTTTAGATGTTTAACACTCTATTCTGTTATTAATACTGTACTAATAAGAGTTGTGATGCCCAAATGAAAGCAAAACATTCTGCAGATTGTGCTCTGGCCATTGGAAAATATTATTGCTGTCTTCAGTTTGTGAAAATGTGTGGTTTAAATACAACACCTGGAGTAATCCTTCAAATCATCTTAGAAGTTTTGTTTCCACAGGCCCTGCTCAATCTGGAATCTTGTCAGACCGGGAGGTAGTAAATCTCTTTCTGCACTTTACTGTCAATCCTAAACCTAAAGTAGATTATATTGACCGACCAAGGTGTTGCCTTAGAGGAAAAGAATGCAGCATTAACAGGTTCCAGCAGGTGGAGAGTCGCTGGGGCTACAGCGGAACAAGCGACCGGATTAGGTAGGACTTCAGAAACTATTTGAAGGAACAAATTGTTCAGCTTTGACTTTTTGGTATAAGATACAGTAGCAAACATCCTGGCTCTGTTGCACAGGTTTGATCTATCCCCTTTTTTTTAGTAACTTAGGCTATTACACATGTAAAATACAAACCAAAATGAGGTTTGGGAGGATTTGGTGCATTCTAGAATGACTGTTATCTGTATATTTCTTTTTAAATACCAAGTCTTGAGCTGTTTTTATTTTGGAGATACTGAGAAGAATCTGCTTATGTTTTGTTTAGTAATACTGAGTATCTTGAGAAATTAGAAAAGCTTTTTATTTTTAAGAAAAATGCTTTGTCACCTATAAAACTGACAAAGCATTTTTCTTAGTATTGAAATCTAAAAAACGCTATTAAAAAAATGCAGTGCCTTTCTCAGTTTACTTCCCTACTCTTCAGTGGGAGTCTTTTTCCTACATGAAATAAGGCAACACACTCACCACAGTTGTCTGAATTTTTCTCTTGTGTCTTACCAGGTTCACAGTTAACAGAAGAATTTCTATAGTGGGATTTGGATTATATGGATCTATTCATGGACCCACAGACTATCAAGTTAATATACAGGTACAGTATACAGTATATTATGTTTGAATAGGCATGTACACTTGTAGGAACTTGCAAAATGAAGCTACACTTGTAGCACTTGCAGAAGGTTTGGTCTGTATTTGGGAGGGAGCAGTTGATAGGCCAGGAGTCTAAGCTGTGTTCTGTCACAAGTGGGCATTAGTGGGTGACTAGGCAAAAGAAGAACACTACGGAACTCTGCTCCCTTTCTCCTCTATTCTTCTGTCCTTCAGTCATTTTCAGTGTAGGTTGTTCCCAACATCCAGCTTTTTTCCCCTTTTCTCAAACCTTTCCTGATAGGAAATACGTACTGATAGTGTACTTGGGTATGTTATGTCCTTCAGTAGCCTGTATGCTTCTTATAAAGATTTGATTTTTGTAATTGTTCCTCTTAGTTTCTTTTGAACAGGCTTCCTCACTTTCCTCTTTTTGAAATTTAGCACAGCTGTGGGGGATTTGCTTTTGTTGTTCATGTGGGAGTGTTGACTCTTAAGTATATTATGGACACTGTTACGTAGTGTTTCCATTATGAAATTTTGCATCTGATCCTGCTCATCACTCAGTACCAAATCAAGGGTTACATTTCTTCTTGCTGAGCAATTGGTTAGCAGGCTCACGAAGTGGCCAGTGATAGCATCTAAAAATGTCCCCCTGCTTCGTATCCTGATGTGACCCTTGCCTGGTCCCAGCAGGTAATTGAAGACACCACTAAAATTGTATTTCCTGCTCTTGTAGTCTGTTAGATCCCTTAACATTGCGTGGTCAGGGTTGTCTTCTAGTAATATTGATCCAGCACTATATTTTTTTTCCTTTTTGAGTGTGGAATTTCAGTCTATTTGAATTCTTCTTCCTGTAGAGATTAGTTTTGTTTTGCTTCTAAGCTTTTTAACAAGATATTAATATTCCATGACTGGAACAGTTTTACCCTGTGCTGTGCATTGCATAATCTGGTACTGTCATGTCACATTGATTTATTAGGTACATGAGAAATTTTGTGAAATAAATAGTCTGTGACTTCATATAGGGGAAGAAATTTTATTGTCCCTATCTTTCGAGACTTCTAGCATGTGCTGGAATTGCTGTTTCAGTTCATTAGTGAACATTCTGTTTAAATGTCAAATTGTCTCCTGCTTCCTATTTGATGATATTATCATCTGACTACTCTGTTCTTAAGGATAGAGATTTTATGTCTGTGTCCTAAGGAAAAAATGTTGTGCCTTTCCTCTTAATGATGTCCCAAATGGAATGCATCTGGAGTGACGTTTTGAAGGAATTTGGCTTTTCCACATTCCTCACTTTAAAAGCACACTTGCAAATTCCTCTATTTGAAGTATCTTCAGTTTGGTTTTGTCAAACTATACATCCATGTAAATGAGTAGCATAGTGCACTAGACAGGATCTTAAGAACAAAAGAGTTGAATTTGGGAACCTAGCAGCTATACTAAACATACCTGGGGAATCTGCTACTACTACATTGGAACTAGTGATTCTTACTCACCACTGAAATTGAAGGCAAAATAAATATTGTGTCATCTGAGTAGATTTTTTATACTGATTCAAGATTAGAAATAAATTGTATAAAACATAACAGCATAAGTTCTTCTTTCTTTTATGAAGGTGTCATTGACTGCCTACTTTATCTGTAAAAACTTGTTTTCTAAACTAGCCAGGGGCACCAAATGAGTTTCCCTCATGTGGGCTGTGAAGATGTATAGAGATCAGCAAATCTAAGCACAGGATTAGATGTTGTATATGAAGGTCAGAAGCTGAAGGTCTGAGAGCTGCTCTCCATCTCCCAGGCACAGACTTTAACCTGGCTGGAGCAGTGCCCACAGCCCGTGCAAAACTCGCGAGCCATCGTTCCAAGGTGCTGTGTCAGCTCCAGTGGTATCAGGAAATCACAGCTCCTTTCCAGCTGAGATTGCACTGTCCTTGCACTTAGCCTGGGTGGGGTAGGCAAGTGTTCGCTTGTAACCTTCTCATGTGCATACAATCAGAACCTTTCTCACACTTGTAAACATAAAAATACAATGTTCATGCTTTTGTCCAGATAATTGATTATGAGAAGAATCAGACGCTGGGACAGAACGACACTGGATTTAGCTGTGATGGAACTGCCAGTACCTTCAGAGTTATGTTCAAAGAGCCCATTGAGATTCTGCCCACGGTTTGCTACACAGCTTGTGCAACACTGAAAGTAAGAATGTCTAACAGTACAGAAGAAAGTGTTACTTTGATGCAAGAGTTATTCTTTTATCAGTCTTCTGATGGGAAAGTGTCTTCTAGATTCTGAATTTATTTTAAGATTAGGGCTAAAGAAGCACGTAGTTAAAACTCCAGTGTAATTTGTAAGACTGTTAAATCTCTTCTGTGCCACAGCATGGAATTCATAACTGCATCCTTTGTGCCTTCCCACTTTTTTGCTCGATGGAGGAGTTAGAATGAGTTCTAATGGAAGTCACTGATACTGTGTGGGAAAAAAGCACTATCGAGAAAACGTAATCTGGCAGCTCTCTATCAAAATTTAAGTTTTGTTTCTTTTATGAAAGATATTCTAACCACTAGCTAAACTCAAGAAGACAGCTTTTTTTTAATCTCCTTTTATATAGTGCCAAAATAATAGGCAAGAATTACTTGTTATCAGAAAGTCTCCCCTTAGTGTTATGGACAAATTTATTTCTCAAAACAATTGTTATGTTCTTCTAAATGTAATTCCCTATACAGAAATCAGAGTTTGGTGGGTTGGAAAAAATACTGCACATTAAAAGCAGGGAGGCAGGGAGCTAAGTAAGAATACAGACAACCTGTGTGATCAGGAGAAATACTAGAAAGTATTTCATTACTAGTTGGATAAAATCAACTGGTTTAAGTCTGCTGTCAGAGAAATATATTTTTGTTATTTAGACATAGGGCCCTTGCTTCTGTTGCTTGTGATTTCCTATATCATTTATATGATGTGGGTACAGAAATTTGGTACTATTGAAATAGTCCAAGTCAGTTGTGTTTGACCATCAGCAATTTCTGGGTCTTGCCCACTTCATTCTGTTGCAAATCTCTTGTGATGTTTTTCAGGGTCCAGATTCCCACTATGGAACAAAAGGTTTGAAGAAAGTGATCCACGAATCTCCTACTGCTAGCAAAACATGCTTTGTCTTTTATAGTTCACCAGGTAACAACAATGGTACATCAATAGAAGATGGACAGATACCAGAAATAATATTTTATACTTAGTTTCACACGATGACCTGGAATGCGTTGGTGTCTCAGTGGACTTCAGCTCACTATTGGCAGCAGTTAAAAAATTCTGTTAAATTACTTCAATGTGTAAAAACAAAACTAATTTGTTTGAGGGGTACCAGAAAAGCTATTTTTTTTCCTGCATCATTAGTGGTAGATTGTAATTAAGTTTTTCCTCTAAACCAAATGTTAAGTGAATAAGTACTCTGTATATTGAAAAGTTTGTTTTAAGTAGTGCCTTGTGGTTAATTACTTTGTGTTTTCACCCCTTTGTTTCTCATGTAGTAAAATTTATTTTTTGAACTGGAAAATCCTTACTTGCTTTGAACAACTTGTGTATGTTTTCTCCAATCTGTCCTTAAAAGACAGTAAAGCTGCTGCTGTATAGTCCCATCTTGCACTTCTCTCCAAAATGACCTTGGGTTGACCCTATGGACATGGATTGTTACTGTATTTTTTGAGGTACATCAGCAAAGCTGCATTCATATTGCCATCATCTTGATTTTTTCCAAGAAGCATGGAGAATTAATGGACTTTGCACTGCAGAGAACATCTGCAGCTGCACTGAAGAAATAAATATTAAGTCAAATTCAGCAACAAACAGATCTTTCCAGAATCTCTCTTAATTCAGAAGGGCTGTTTTGGAATATAGAACTGGTTATGCAAATAGCCGCTGTATATACATATGTGCCTATAAAAATGTATAATGTGAAAATGAGAATATGAGGCTTGTAATGATGTTACTTCATCACTGGATATTCTAGTACTAAAAAAAATAGTATAAACCTAAGGATTATTGGTGTGCAATGCGTTTTACCAGTTGCATACAATAATTTGATGCAATTGCTATATGTATATAGTATTCAGTGTCTTGCAGTATGTACGGTGTAGTAACAGAATGGCTTCGTGTACAAAGAGCTGTACCCTCCCCCAAGTTATACTAAAGTAATAATTTGAGAATGCGGGAAAAAATAAGAAAATTTCCTTTCTTAAGGGGGAAAAGGGGGAGGTCACGCAGGTTTGGGGCGTCCAAAGTCCGTGGGTGGAAGAAGTGTCTGTCAAACGTCCAGCTCTGTGCACACTCTGCCAGCGCTCTCCTGGCCTCGGGCGCGGCGCTGTGATCCCGAGACAGGGAGCGGAGCCGGGCCGGGGGAACCGCTGCGGGCCAGGGCCGGGCCGGGCTGGGCTGTGCCGGGGGAGCCGCTGCGGGCACAGGGCCGGGCCGGGCCGGGCTGGGCTGGGNGCGGGGCCGGTGGTGGCGGCGGGCGGCGGCTCCGTGAGGGTGGCGGTGCGCGCCAAGCCCGGCGCCCGCTGCAGCGCCGTCACAGGTGGGTCTGCGGGCACCGCTGCACCCCGAGGAACGGGGGCGGAGGGCGGGAACGCGGAAAATCCCACCCGAAAACGAAAGCGAGTTGGGCTCTCCAGGAGTAGCTCCTTCGCGTCCCCCCTATGCAGCGCTGGGTGGCGCGGTGCGCACGGCGTAAATCCTGATCCTAAATCCTTCAGTTTGGCATCTGTGGTTTCGTGCATGCTGTTCGTGTCTCAAGGGTCTATGCGGTTTTATTTCCGCCATAAAAATTGGATCTAATAAAACGTGTTTTCCGTCCAGAGCCCTGGGCTTGCGCCTGCGGTGCTTTCGCATCCCGCGTGTGTGCGGGACGCACGGGCTGTGGCGGTGTCCGGGCCCCTTGGGAACAGCGGAATTCACTGGCGGTGTAACTCCCTGAGCAGAGTGATCCAACAGCGGCTTTGGGGCTGGGGGTAACCCGGTCTGAGCCGTGCCGCGCGGTGCCAAGTGGAACAACACCTGCACTGGAACGGGCAATTGAGGGACACTCAGAGCGCTGCCCCCATGGTGAGAAGGCTGGTAGCTCATGGCTGCACCCTGTACAGCATGAAGGCTTCACTGCTTGTATTGTCAGGAGTTTATATTCTGTTGTACTGACAATCAAGGGAATTTATGAAATGTGAAAATGCCATCACCTGGTAATCTGTACATTTACTTGGTTTTAAATTAAAATGCTTTAGAAAGCATAAACATTCATTTTTAGGAAATTATGATTAGATGTTTTGAATATTTTGAGCATAAAATCATCCAACTATTTGTTATAGATGTGACGGCTGAGGCAGTAGGTGTAGCTATTGCTGCACCTCCATCGGAAGGGGAGGCAAATGCAGAGCTGTGTCGTTACCTCTCTAAGGTGCTCCAAGTGAAGAAGAGTGAGGTTATTTTAGAGAAGGTACTTCCTTTTTTCCTTTCAGCTTTGCTCTACTGCACTTAAAATTCAAGATTTTGACACACATTGAGTATAGGGAGCTACTCCAAGTTCAGTCTGAAAGTCTCTTCAAAAAGTTTAGCTGAGTTAGTGGAATGATTCACTGAGGACAAACTTAGTGTAGGAAGAACTATGGCTGATCTTGAGATCTTTTAATCAGGAGACTTATGATAATGTTTTACAAATCTCTGTAGTTCATGTTTTCTGTGTTCTTCAAAGATTCTCTTGTTTTCATGTCAAAGGAGTTCACAGAATATGTGTTCTGCTGAGAATGTGCATTGTATTAATAACTTTTCACTTTTTAAAAAAATAATTTCTGTATTTGAATTAAAACATTCTGACACTTAACCATCACACAAAAGCAAGAGCGTATGTAAGCACTTGGGTTGTAGCTGGGCCTCAAGAGTTTCTCTGTGCTAGAATTTACATGTCTTGACTTTGGTGAGTGGAAACTCTTTGTTTTATTCATTGCACTGAATAAATAATTTGGTTTATTAATTCATTGTACTTGAAGTCAGTCTTTGCAGCCATTACCATTTATAGTTTATGAGCATATGAACGCAATTAGAAATGGTACTTTTTATTTTTATCTGTTGGTTTCATGGAGTAGTTGTAGGTCTTTTGAAGAGTAGTGGTAAAGGATAAGATGACCAAGGAATTGAGCATTATGTTGTGAAAAGGTAGAGACAAAATTATGTGAGTCTTGTTTTTCCTGAATCATGGGCAAACGGCTCTAATTTGTTTATCAGCATTTTATAAATAGCACTGTTTTCCTACCTTAAAGGGTGATTCTCTGAAATACAGTTTTTTTCTGTGTTTATCTAAACCAGGGGGGTAAATCACGTGACAAAGTGGTGAAGATTTTGGTGTCAGCAACACCAGATGAGATTTTAGAAAAACTGAAAAAAGAAGCTTCCAGTTGACCTCAAACAAGAGCATGAAATAGGAAAAAGCATCTTGGTATATGGACTGATATTCTTTCCAACTAATGCAGTGCTGTTGAGAATGTGGGTAATGACCACAGAAAGATATTTCTTTCCCCCTCAACCCTTCTTGTTGATTAGGTGCTGTATAGTTGAAGTTTTTCTGTAAGTTTGGTTAGAAAACTGAGACTCTGTATCTGCTTCTGTCACTACAGACTTCCTTCTGTTCTGGAGAGTTTTCCTGTGGGTAAGATTTGTCCTCTTTCCTGATCCCTAAACAAATGGTTTAGGAAATGTTTTTCTTAGTGAAACAAAGAAATCATTGGTTAACAAAATGAGAGGCTTGGAGTGGCAGCCTTCCATGTGGGAAGTGGTACAAAAGGACAGATCTGGATGGCAGAGACATAAAGGAGACTGTTCTCTCTGATATCTCACAGCAGGTCCTGTGTGCAGCTTTTCACTGTGGGCACTTAGAGATATCCAAAATAAATGTCTTTGAAGCCAGTGTGCTGTTGTTGATCGCACAGACAAACTGAAAGTAGAATCACCTGAACAACTGAAAGAAGACTTCAAGTTTTCAGTATGAAAAACCAATGCAGAACCTGATCGTTGCACATGTGGGGTCACTTTGTAAAAGTCTGTAAATAGTTTCCTTAAAAGTAGAGATATGGTCATATATAGCTTCACCAATTGTATGTCACCTGTATTGACTGTTTTTAATAAAAGAGACAAAAAGTAGTATCAAACTTTGTTTTGTGTTTACATTTTTAACCAAGAAAAAGGTTGTTTCCTAGAAGTCTCTTCATAGAATGCTACTTTTAAACAGTCTTTTTTTACAATCTTTATTTGGTCTAAAAATGAGTAGTAGTGTAACCCCTAGGGAACTGAGCAGAGTCGTTTGTAGATCAGAACAAGAAGTCTGAAACAAAAAGGGCAACTATACTCCAGTTTGAGGGCAGATGAGAAAAAAAGAGAAGTTTGCTATTTATCATGCTTCAGAGGTCAGAGTAAGATTTAGCCAACATTTCCCAAAAATGTGTGTGATACCACACGTTTCTGGTAGGAGTTTGTTTTCTCCTCTGCATCGCTGCTGATGTCTCAAATTGTCCTGTATTTGCCCCATGGTTGTCACATTAAAAAGAAAGTAATGGCTAAAGGAAAAAAAGATGAACTATTCTGAAGGTTTGCTTAAGGTTTGTCTTAATTCTCCTGGAAAACAATGTTCTGAATGTATAAGCATTTATGGAGATGCATTGCCAGGTTGATGCAGTACAGGCTTCATTGCTCATAATTTAGCTTTTTCGTGGGCACAAATCTTTTGCTTTAGGGAACTCTTTCAGTGTCCTGTTTTCCTAAATATCGCAACAGTGGCTTTTGGAGTTAGAGAACTGGTGTTTGTCAAGATGACAGTTCAAGGTGACTCATTTTAAAGACATTATGAAAAATGTTACCTTCCAGAGAAATAAATCTAAATTCTGAATTCTCTTTAATGGTTTGTACCTGAGCCCCTTATTTTCTCAGGCATTTGGGTAGCCATACATTGCCTCAGTCCTCTTTCCTTATCTTTTCAGTCTGCACAGGCTGATTTTGTTTTACTGTTCCATCAGTTTTGGTTCACCCCTCCCTGCTATTAGATCTATTCTTGCCCAGCAGAGGGATGTCGTGTCTTGCAAAAAAATTAAGACATGGCAAACCAAGACAAAGTGTTAGTGGTTTGTTGTTGGCGGTTTTTCCTCTTATTTCCTAAACTTCCTATCATAAGTAGAAAACAGCAATAAAAAGACTGAGAAATTCTGTATTTATAGATTACATTTGGAATTGGATGCTACAACAGCCATTATAATTTTTTTCTTTTTGAAAGCTTATATACTCTGTTGAAATAATGTATTTCATTACACTTTCCTGTGACTTCAGACACAGACTGAGGGAGGAGCTGTGTGGACAGATACAGCCTCTGAAGTACATTGATCTTCAGTGATGATTACCTAGAATAGCCAATTTAGTTTTTCAGTGCCCTGTCTGTCTTGTCAGCATGTTCCACTTAGGCTTTGCTGGCTTCTGCCTTGGCTTCTTCACCTTTCCTAAACACCTTCAGCTGCCATTCTGCATCTGTTCTTCCTGATCAATGAAAGTAACTTGAATTCCTGGTAGTGTGGCAAATAAAGCCCTTACATGTTGGGAACATACAATTTATGCCATATAGAATCATATCTGACAGCCTCTTCTGTCAATGTTTTTTGTGCTGTCCCCCAATTATATCCTTAATACCTTGTTTGTGTGGAAATATAACCTGGTGAAATGCCTGGGCAGGAGGAACTGCTGGTCCTTCGTATATGAAAAGAGAGGGAGAGAAGAGCTAAGAAACTTGTGTGACCAAACAATGCCAAAGCTGTGACTTAGGCCTAGCTCCTGCAAGTCTTGCATTGAAATCCTAACCTGTCAACTGTCTCTTCATGAACACAGTAAAGTGTCTTCCATTCTGTTGAAATGGAAATATCCCTTACTCCAGCAGAGTATGTTTTAATAGAGCAGAGCTTTGTGATATTGTGAGAAGTTTCTTCCAAGAATTTCAAGGCACTTCACAAATCTCTGCTCAAAATAAATTCTTATTCCTGTACCGATTTAAAAACAATATGGTGCCAGTTGCTGCATAACTTTTACCTGTTGGTACCTGCTTTAGCCATGTGCATTAAGCTACATGATTACTCAGCTATTGAAATCAAACACTGTCCTCTTTCCCTAATGCATGGTCTGACCAATTTCAGTAAAATCTGTCTAATGGTGATTTAATATCTGACTGCTTGAAGACCTGCACAGTCAGTGCAATTTTTAGGTGTAATTAAGTTATTTAAACATTAGCAAAATAGAAGTTACCTGAATAAATTCTATGCCAGTCTTATGGCATAGAAGGGTCTTAGTCTTTCATCCACTCAGTTATATTTATTTTCTAAAATCCAGCTCTGAAAGTCAGTTTCATTGTAGTAGTGTAATATGCTAATTAAGGATATTTAATGATACCCTCTGAAACTGCTTCTTTGCTCTTTTTCTTTCAATCCCCTCCATTTATCATCTGCAGCGCATTCCTATCTCCCCCTTTAGTCCCAAGTGTTTCTAAATGCTCATTTCTTCAGGTATCATCAGTCTAAATAATCCTGGATAATTGACAACTTTGTCAATAACTGGCAGCAGCAATTTAGCAGAAAGCATAGTTTAATATCTTCCTGCTTCCAGCTTCCAGGAAGATAAATACACCTGATCTTCCTGCTCAGTACTCACATCTCACTCTTGTTTCCCATCCCATAGTGTTTATTTGCATGTGTAAAACTTGAACCAGCAGAGTTTTCAAAATTTTTTTTGTATTACTTCTACCTACTGTATTCCACTCTTAATGTTTTAGTCTTTATCTTGGGGAGATGATTCATTGCCATATTGATGGGTTTAAAAATGGGCTCCCCTGTCTCCTTTGGGGAACACAATGCTTTATCCTCCTGGAAAACTGGTCCTGGTTGTTATTCTCTAGGAAGGGGCTGCACTTGAGGCAAAGTGCTCTTAATACAACTGATGCACAATAAAAAAGCTGCTGATGCAATGAAATGCTTGCCTGAAAGGAGGAGTCTGGTACTTCTCTGAAATGCTGGGAATTCGTTTCTTCCTGGTCCCTTATATATTGGCCTCTCAAGTAATTGTTACTGAGCTGTGATAAATTTTCTTTCATCTATAAATGCTGCATTTATTTGTTCTTTCAAGAGCTGGGGAAGTTAGAGTGATGTGCCATCTTACTACAGCCTAAGGGTAAGTTTTTGGAATATTGTTTAAATAACATTCTGAGTTTCCAAATCTGAAGTATGGCAGGTGAAAAGAGAAATATATTGAGTATCAGTTCAGCAGTTGATCACTATAGAAACGTGTTGTAAGGAGAACGGTTAACCATGGACCCAAAGAGAAAAGAACAACAGAGGGTCAAAACCTCATTTCTTGCTGCTCAGATAAAGCAGTTATCTGCCTTAAATAACCAGGCTTACAAATTATAATTCTGGGGTGATTGTCATTAAGTTGTTTCTTTCCTAATACCTCGTAAGTGTGCAGTGCATGTGGGAAGGGCTGCAGCAATGCTGTTCCTTTGGCCAGCTTTTGTTGCCGTAATGCTTTGCAAACCATGATGCACTGAGGCATAATTTATAAATAATTTCAAGCTCTCAACATGTGTTAGGACATACTTTGTGTCCAGCTGTCTGACAGGGGCATTGCCAAGTTGAATTTTATAAAACAAGCTATTTGTATTGAACCTTTTTTTTTTTTTTTCACCAGTGCTACTTTCCATAGCTTGTCTTAAAATCTACAAAGGTTTTTGCTTCCCTTCTGATGTTCAGGAAGTCTGTGGGATTACATCTGATGGAGGTATGAGCACACATGGTCAGCCCCAGCAGCCGCCTTCCTACCACATCTGGGTGCTCTTGCAGCCTCGCTGCTGTTGCAGGTGAGTGCCCGCCAGCGGGACCCGGCTCTCTGGGGTTGTTTCTGCTCTGTGTTTGTCACATCAGCATTGCTGCTGATGCTTACCTCCTTAGATGCCGCCACATTTCTTTTTCAGTTTTTTGAGCCTCACAGCTCTTAGAGATGCATTCATTGAGGAAGGAGGGAAAAAAGACCTTGTGATACAATCTTTGCAATCAGAGGACAAGCCTGTCCTTTCCAGTGAGGCCCTGTGGCAGCTCTTTGTAGCCTCCTGGCATCTGCCCTTTAATGAAATGTCTTCTTTTGTCTCCAGTAAATCTGACAGCAATCAGCCAGCATGTATGTGAGGTCATGTTCCTGCTCTGAGGAAAGATTGCTGGTAGCTGCTCAGATACACTTCTGAGCAGGCAATTTTCTTCAGTTTCTTAACTGCCTTTTTACAATGGAAGTGCAAACTGTTACTAATAAACTTGATAGGTTTCTGGGTTTTGAGGAGATTTTTCCTTTTTGTTCAAAAAACCTGATTAAGCTCATCACTGACTGAATATAAATGCTAATACGTAGAGTGAACCAGCCAGGCAAATTGCACTTGGCTAATTTTACTTAATGAGAATGTCTGATTCTGTTCAGTCACTTCCTTGCTGAGTTCAGGTTCAGCTGCTAAAGCAGACCCAGGAGCTTTTTGTCAAATATTTTTAAAGATGATCAGCTTATAATGATGTTCTCAAAGCCTATGACTTCTGTTTGCTGTGACTGTTGTGACATATCAGCTAGAATAACTTTTTTCCTTTATTTTATACTGTGCTGGACAGTATTTCTGGCAGAAGATAAATGCGAAAATAGAACATCTGAAAACATTAATTTGACAGTAGCTGCTGTTAAATTGTGAGGATGTGAGGCAAGGCCTGTCTTTCAAGTAGTCAAGTACCTGTGTGTGTAAAAGCAGAAAAGGTGTAAAATCTAATTAAACACTACTTTCAGTAGTCTGAAAAGTATATAAATCCTAAATACACAAAAACAAGTAACATGACCCTGTCAGAGGAGGTGTTGATATAAATTTTACTCACTTAAAGACAAAAAGAATGTGTAATACCAGAGCTTGCCATACACAGTTCTGCCAGCTTTATGGGGCCACCTTTGCAAATCTGAATTCAAAAGGTTTTTTTTCACTGGCACTGCTGTAAGTTGGGCCTCCACAGGAAAGCTATAAAAACCCTTTGATTTCTCAGCTGCATGTAATTCCTGCTCCCTTCAGTGAACTGACTTGGTCTTTTTACCTGGGGAGGAATTTAGTGAAGTGCTACAGGTTTTACACACTTGGACTTCCAAACTTAAATAAGCAAATCCTGTTAGCACATTTTCAGGACTTAGTGATTTTCAGGCTGGGTTTTAGGCTTTGCCCTGTGATTATCCAATGTTACCTTGATCAGACCATTTGAAAACACTGACCTTATTTGTGGTACTCCTGGGTTTATGTAATAGGTTAACTTCTCAAGTTAAAAAATGAATAAAATAAAACATGATGGGGAGGCATGGAATAATTTTGTTGAAGGGTAATTTATTGGGCTAGGAGCATTTTCACTTGGCTTATGGGCTTTGCAGGCTTGTCCTGCATGTCCTTCTAAACTCTGCTGGGAAGGAAGATACACAGAATAGAGGGTGCAATAGACTCTTAATGTTTTATAGCACCTCCTCTGCTGTTTAGCACTCAAGTCAGAATGGGGAAAAAAACTGTCAGGTTTTCAAAGACTGTAAATCTAATTATTTGCAATATAAGTTTCACAGTTATTTCTTACTGGCAGTCTGTGAATCTAGGTGGTAAAAGGATAATACCTGTGGCCCTCTCAGTGTGACTCCTGAGTCCTGCCAATCTGAAATTTTCTTACGGGAAAGATTCATCTTCTGAAATGGTAGGTTTATTCTAGGGCCATTGATGTGAACTAGAAAAAGGAGCATCTGTTGATGTGTTTGTTGTTGAGAGTTGTATGGGTTAAAATACAAATTCAGATGAAAAAGTTGATCAACTGCTCATAAGTAGTTAATCTGTTCTGCCTTCCCATCTCAGGTAAATTGATTCTGCAAAGGCAGCTACATCTTGCCAATATTTTTTTGTGTTGGTGGCTGAAGTGTTACCCCTCACAGCAAAGCAGGGCTAACACTTTGCAATTGCTGTGAGAGGCTGGCACATCTCCTTGACACCAGGGTTGGCCAACTGCAGCTCCCAGGTCTTGTCTTATCAGCAGAGCTTTGTCCAAAGTGTTGTCAGATCTCCCACAGGTTCACCTGACACTGAATTTGCAGCCCTGGGAGCCCAGCTTCCAGCCTTTTGCACCAGGAGGAGCTGCTGCCAGAAGTGCTCAGTCAGGTTAGTGGATATGGTGAGCTGGCTCTGCAGGGGAAGAGAACTCTGGACTGTATTAAAAAATGTTTTAAAATATGAGACATGCCCTTCTGTGTCAGAAAATAAAGTATTAAGATGCTAATTAAAGATAAATTTTAACTTCGCAAAATTCATGCTTGTCATTTGCACCTTTCATCCCTGAATTTCAGACCTAGCCCTTCTGCTGCATGGATTGTCCCTGCTGGACAAAGTGCAAATACCAAAAGAGGATGACACTTCACGATTTAAGTGAAATCACTTGAGAATGGTTAGATCAGGTTTTCTGATTATCTGACTCACTTGCTAGTGTACTGTGTGAGAGAGTGAATCAAACACTTATTTTTCTTTGCTCTGCTGTCTATGAACAGTGTCGAGCAGAAAAGACACCTGTCTGTCTTCCAGATAATAGGCTTTCTCCCCAAAGGAGCCTTTGGTCTACTGCTACATGCTTGTTCAGTTTTAGAGCATAAATACAGCCCACAGTTTTAGAGGATAAATAAATCTGTGACTTCTTAGTTGCAACAAAAAAGAGCGACTGGAGGCAGGTTTGGCAGCAGAGAATAAGCTATCAAGGCTGTTGCAAATGTTGGATTGGCAGCAGAGGAGATAACTATATTTTAAGGTTTTAGAGAAGAACTTGTCCTAAACAATAAGGTTTGAGCCAATTGTAGAGAGTAGGACTGCTGATTATCCTGTATGTCTTATTTGTCCGTTTTCATGAAGGAAAGAATCTTTTCAAGAGGAAAATGTCAGACTTCTAAGGTAAGAAAGTAAGAACATATAAACAAGGTTTAGCAACCTCTGTGATTTCCCCCTTTTCTCCAGTCTTTTTTGTTTATAATAACCTACAAATTCTGTTCTAGATTAGGTGGAGGTTCTTGGAGATGCACATTCCTCTCTTCCTTTGGTAAAGCTGAAAATCTCTTGTTGCCCCTGTAGTACAAATAATAATATGAGCATAATCAAGGTTGTATTTGTTTTGTGATTATTCTGAACACTGGAGAATAACAGTAATTATAATGCCATTAAATAGTAATGGAAAAAGATTTGAGAGTGGATCATGAGACTCCTGGAAGGAGATGAAAATCTTACTCAGTTTTCTTCAGTACTGCATTGCATTCCTCTATTTTATGACAAAAAGAGGAACCTAAAATGATTTCCAGAATGGTAGAGGTGAAGAGTGCCATGTAAGAGGCAGGATTTTGTGGGAAAAACTTAACAGAAATTAATTCAGTTTCAATAATTAGTTTCCTGTAACTTGAGCAGTGCTCAGAGACAGCAATATAAGTGTGAACAAAACAATTCTTCCATATACTTCAATACCCTTCACCATGCAATCTGATTGCTTTATAACTCTATGCAGCTGGTGTTTTCTTGCAGTGTGTGGCTGTAAAAGCAGTATGTGATATGGCACTATGACCCAAATCTTTGCTGCATGAAACAGTACTCATTCCCTACACCATGAGTTGTACAAGGCAGTGTAAGGTGGTATTTGTCTCCAGTCTTCTTTCATAATGTGTTCACAGTGTACAGCTCCTGTCACGTGCTTGGAACTTTGTGTAATCCAAGGGATAAGGACACTGTCCATCTGGAAGCCAGGTAATAGAATTTTGTGATAATTCTTGGTGGCAGGATCCCTCAGGGCCAGAGGTGTCTGTAGTTTCTGTGCTTTGCATGCAGGATAGACCAGCTCCAAGGAGCCTTCCACAGCTTATGAGGCCATTGCCTTGCCCTTGCTTTGGGGTGGGTATGTTTCAGGGAAAACCAGATTTCTCTTGTGCAGTTTATTCTGTCTGCTTTTTCATGTGTGAGCCACAATGTGTACATTGGGCCCTGATTATACAGTGTCTCTGTGGCTGTTGCAGTGTTGACAGTGTTCATTTGTGAGAGAGAGATGATATACATGACCCTGGTTAATGATCCTCTAACACACTGTGCTTCCAGTCCAAACTGGAAGACAGCATCCAAGGAGGAGGACAGGCTATGCATGATAAATACCTCTCCCACTGCACAGTCAGAGTAGGCTCACTCGCAAATGTGAAAAATGGAACCTCATTTTCCTTCAGCTTTTCAATTTCTTAATACCTTTCACAGAGGAAATAATGTTTTTTGTCAAAATAATTATTATTTAAAGCCATATAAATTTGAAAGCTCTTTGAAAGTTACAAATGTGAATTAAAATACCCATTTTAGTTGTTTCTTCAGTACACGATCTTTTTATTCCTTTATTTGCTTCTGTGTATAGTGAAGTTTCCTGACAAAGAGTCAACGAAGAAGATTTATAAACTGAGATTAGTGAAATCACATTCTGGCCTGTATCAGTATTCAGGATTTATTGCCTATCCTAATCTGAAGTGATGTGCTAATTTGACTTGGAAATGGAGTAAGATGTGGACACACATTTACACTGATCTTTAGTTATGATTTTATTTAACGAATTAAATAAAATCATAACTACAGATCAGTGATTCTGCTGTAGTGTTTTGCTAGTTAAACCAGAAGGCCCTGCTGTTACTGCATGGGAATCTGCAGTTTGTCAGCTGCTGTTACCAAACTGTGCTGGCCCAGCTCTGCCTGCAGGCTGGCAGGGTCACAGCGGCCCCAGTGTGGCACTGCCCCACTCCACTTGTGATGCAGATGTTACACACACGAGGTCCTTCATGCGTTAGAACATTTGTTTAGGCTCTCAGCATGCTGCAGTGCACTGACTGCTCCTATATATTTATATCTGTTATGCTCAAAGAAAAAAATGTGGCTTATTTAGCAGCTTAATCCATAGGAATTCAAATCAGTTCTGCTCTTTGGACCCTTTGCTTGTTTGCAAGTCTGCAGTGTTCTCTACCCTGTGTATATTAACCCAGGTAACTCCCAGTGAGGTGTCAGTGATTTTTATTACCTACAGTAATTTTCTTTGTTTAATAACCTCCTCTCAGCTTTTGAAACAGAGGCACTCCTGTGTAATTTACTGAGATTGTCATATTAAACTGCACTTGTCTCTTACAAGCAATGGTAGGGGTGCTCCATAGAGATGTTGGTATGTGCTGTAAGGATCCTGAACTCACCTGGGATCTCTGAATAAGCTGCTTTTATTCCAAGTGGTGCAGACAAAAATACTACAAAGTCACTGCCACACACTGCTCCACAATGAAGCTGTCCCAAAATAACTGATCCATAGCTGATGATAAACAGTGCAGTGGGTGAAAAGCTCTCAGGCTTAAGCTATTGTTGAGAGAGGGAATTGGCAATGAGCTCCAGGGGTTCGAAGAACAGATTTCAGAGGGAATCCTGAAAGTTTCTATACTAGCAGCAGAAAATGTGAAGAATCTAAGATTTTCTGAGCCATGTCTTGGTTGGCATGGTTAGGGACAGGTTTCCACCTTTTCAAACGTAGTATGGGAGGTGTGATTGAGAGCAGCAGAAGCCGTTCATGAGCCCATTCCTGGCACTGCTGTGTGCATTATGTGCAGCAAAAATGGAGTTCAGCCAGAGAGCAGCTGAGTGTGTGGACAGCTTTGAATCCAAAGTCACGACAGGACCTGCTGGGATGTCTAGGATCCTCCCCCAGACCATTAATGAGAAATAGATGCCATATGGAGGAACTCTTTTGCCAGCAGTCTGTGATGCCATCTTTGTCTTCCAGTTCCCATCAATTACAGATGACTTTTAAATAGATTTTTATTTTACCTTCAGTTATATGGTTTCATCTTCTCAGCTACTAAGGACACTGACCTTTCAGTAGACCCTTCTAGAATTAAACTTTATTTTTGATAAGAGACTTCTGTTGCAATGGCTGATCTATCACTCTTTTCCTTCACCAGTACATCCCCCCTTCCATCATGCCTGACTCATCCATTCCTCCCCTCACCACTGTATTTTCTTTTCTTTTCCTGTAGGTGTAAAGAACAACTTCACCTTTTATGTTTTTTGAAACTCAGATTTTTAACTATGTAATTTTTGTTGTTTGCATTAACATTTTTGCATCCACTTGGGTTTGTTTTTTTTTAAAAAAGCAAGCACTGTAATGCTTCTAAGGCTGGAATTTTGCTCACCCTTGCTGTGACTGTATGGTGCGTGTGAGAATGTTTATAAAATCAATTATATATACATGAATAGCACCTTCAATACAGTAACTGTCACAAGTTTTATTGATGTGAAATCTAGTTTGAGTAGATTGTACCCTTTTTAATTCACCTCTATAAAATTCAGTGTTAACTGTCAAGTTGGACTACCCACACCTCTTAGCTATGATGAAGCTGTCTTTATGCTATTTAAATTTTTAAGGCCTTTTCTACTATTACCCACAGGATTAGAATCATTTAGTGTTTACTGCAGATCTAGCTTTGAGAGCTTCCTAGGCTGCAGAATCCAAGATATAGATATATATGCTATATAACTATGAAGTGACATAAAGACACTGTTTAAAAAAAGTCTCTGCCTTCATAGTATCTTTCAGTTTAGTTAAAAATATTTTAAAATCAACAAATAAATTAATTTGTTCACCAGAATGCTTCTAATACATTGTGTTGCAATATACAGACCCCAGCTGAGATTTATGCACCATACCTATGCTTTATATGGAGTAGCTGCTGCCTGGTAGCTTTTGTAACCAAAATGCAGAGCACAGAAGAGGAAAATAGGGCAGAGAACCACAGTTTTACAGATGGAAGCTGAGACACAGAAGTATTAAATGTGATTTGTATCCGAGTATATAACAAGCATGTCTGGTTCTATTTTTGAAAACATCCTTTTCACTTGCTTTTTAGTCCTGGAAGAATGACTGGGACTGTGGCAAAATTGTCTTTTTAGAATTTTAAAGTAGCTTAAAGAGTTCTCGTCTTCAGAAGTGCTCAGAGTATGAGAAGCTAGTAAAGCAGCTATATCTGAAATAAGTGGCCTGGTGCCAGGAAGTGGCAGGGATAGGAAGGCAAGAGTTAAAACAGTATCAGATTTAAAAAACATTTTTAGGTCAGTAGTAAGAATATGTCTAATGCAGGTGTGGAGAGAAGTAAGATTAGGCTTAGCTTTCATTATCTAGCACTAAATCCATTTTGTCTCTAAAAACTAAAATCCTACTGGGTGGGGTCTAAAGAGCTTCTTCAATTGGATTTATCCATACTGAAGGATATGTAATAAACAGTGATTTGTTGTCCCTTGGATCTGTCCACCTTACTTAAGGATTTAAGGCATGCCAGTGTAATGAGCCAGCTGCTTAACTGCTTCCAGATTCTGCATTCTGCCAGCTTGTTCTATGACAGGGAGATCCCTGGAGTCTGTGGAGGAAGGAATTTGTTTTGTTGTTCAGCTTTTTTATTTGGTTGGTTTTTGTTTTTTGTTTCCCACCCTCCAGGCTGTGATCTGGCCATGAAGTCACTGGATGACCAGCAGTCAAATCTCAGCACTTACCCTTCTTTTCAGCATACATGGGGAAACAGCCATGAAAGAATCCTTTAGCTCAGTCATGCACCTTCCCTTCATTGCCATCCCTGTAACAACACCTCTCCACTCCCATTTTCTCTTAGAACATAAAAAAAATAAATTACTCCCTCTGATGGAAGTATCCTCTGAGCCGCAAGCCTGGAGAAATAGGATTTACCCATGTTGGCAATCTGAGGTAAAGCTCCTTTGCATTCTTACAGGAGTTTAACTGGGGTTTAGAGGAGCATATGTGTACCCCGGGCTTGATGCTCCCTCAGCTCACTTCAGAGCTTGTGTTTCAAGTGTGTGGCTTGTAAATGAGTAATATGAGCTTGATCTGAGGAGAATGTGTGTCCCCACAGAGCTCTTGCACTAAACTGATCTAAACTCCAGAGGTTTTGCATGCTGTATTTAACTGCTCATACCATTAAAACCACTGAAGCAGTATTCTTAAATGTACTTTGGTTTAGGTCTCAGTGGCCTTCATAAATCAAGATGACATGATGACTGAAAACCAGGCCTTTGCTGTGGAAAAAGTAATTTTCTTGTTACGTAAAAAGAATATGTAATCATTTGGGTCTGGTTGCTTTTGGCAATTATTACTGTAATTTTGTTTTTCATGAGCACATTTTCAATAGAAAAATGTATCATTTCAAGGATTTCTTCAGAAACAAGCTTCAAGCATGACTTTGGACAAAAGGCATGCACTTTCTGATCATGCTAAACCTGGCCAAAAGCTGTGTGAAATGTCGTACAAAATAGTTGGGCTTTTAACTTCTACCTCAGCAGTACTGATTATAATCATAAGTATTTGTGTGGATATATAAATACCATATTGCATTTCCTCACACAGAACAAAAGCAAGAAAAGGTTTAGTGTCTTAATCATTCTTTTAACATGTAACATGTTTCTGTTTGAAGATTCTGCTTCAATCCTTGAAAATTGTTTATTTTATGAATGAGAGTGAGCATTAATTATTTTTGTAGTTCTAGAACAAATAACTAAGTTATTGTCATTACTTGAACTTATTTCTTGAATAGATAAGGTTTTTTCTTCAAACAATGAGCACAAGCAGTTTTGATCCTTGTTATTGAGACACCTTTTATTAATGGAGCAAAGTTTGAATTATACAATATACAAAAAAAAAACCCCAAATAAAAAGGGAGCCCATACTTGGGGGGGGAAAGCCAGCTGCTGAAGTATGATTTGATTTTAAAAAAGGCATCTCTGCGTTAGGATAAAGACAACATTCATTTGTTTCCATGCTAGTCACAGATAACACAGAAGTTATGCATTGAGGATGGTGATATGATTTCTCCTGTTGTGTGTTTATTCGACTTGGAGTAAAATGTAGGTATTAGCAACTTCCACTATCTCTTGTAATAAATGTGCATTTTAACAGGGCAGGGTACTCAGGGGTGAGCTGTACAGAAATAACACTTTGGCATCACTGTTTCACACAAGTAAATGAGGACTGACAACCACTAAGTGCAGTCCAGGCTTTCTGAAGAAAAAAATAGGCCATGGTAAACAGAAAAATACATTCCAGCCTGCAGGGCCTAATCGAAAAATAAGCCTCTTGAGAGGCAAGATCACTGTGCACCACCACAACACGGTTGCCATTGACTCTCCTGACAGTGCTGGAGCCACTGGACTCAGATTTTATCTCTGGATTTACCCCTGTGTGTCTCGAATCAAGCTGCATTTTTCCTAGGTGCTTTCAGGAAAACCTTATCTGCCCTATAATCTTGCTTAGCTTCTGGGCATTAGAGCATCAGTGCTGTGCATAATTCAAGCAGGGTTATGTAGCTCTCTTCTAACATTCAGGGACACGGGGACAGATGATAGCAATTTTTTCTGATTGGCAAATGAAAGGCAGAGGAGATGCAGTTTTGCCAAGTTGCTCCCAAGGTGGTCAGCACCTGTGGTGGGGAGCAGTTCTGTTTTCCTTTCATTCTTGCTTGATGTTCATGCTCCTCTTGTTTGAGCGTTAGAGAAGGTGTGACAGCACAGTCGGGCCAGCCAGAAAAATTCCCCAGTGTTGTGTAATTCAGAGATTTTTGTTTTACCCAAGGAATAGGGGTGGTGGCAGGTAAAACCTTCTCTTTAATTTGACACAAAAAGCTTTTCCCTTCCAACATATCAGTATGAAGCAAATGTGGACATGTTCCTTGGTTAAGGAGAATATTTATTAGCAAATTAATAGTATGAGTTTAAATATATTCAAATTTGTAGCTGCTACAATATATTAAAATATATTTAAACAGTAGGTTAAATATCTTCCTTGTTCCAGGAGTTAAATGTTGATTATATTTATATTGCAAATGACATTTGTCTACCCAGTCTGAAATCTCTACCAAAGAGCTTCTTGAAAGTAGTTCAGCTTCTAACTAACCTTTCAAAGCACATCTGCCCGTTTCTGTTCCCAGCTGCACAGACAGAATGAAATAGAGGTTGAATAGCACCGAAAACTTGTATAACTGGATCTCACAAACCAGAGTGAGATTTTTTTTTACTGTGCGCATTCTTTTGCATTCAAGTTTCTAGGGGCTTAGCTGTGATTTGAGAGCCTTTAGCATTTTTTAAAATGCTAGTTATGAAGTGGTATAAAAGCTATTGATTTTTCTTAGTTATTTGCCACAGTATCTGTAATTTAGCATGATTATTCTTCAATGTCAATTAACAATCCATGCAAAATCGCTGTATGTGTTCAGGAATGGATTTAAAGCTGTTGCAAAGCCCTATTCTCTATTTGCATTCACACTGTTAGTAACATGGCAGTCATTTTTTAATACATAACACTTACCTTTGTTTTATTCATGGTAATAATGATGTCTGAGCAAATGTCAGATGGAAGAGATCTCCTAAAGTCAGAATCCAGACACTGAATTTTAATGTTTACCCTGCAATCTCCAGCATAGTTAAAGCAAATAATTTCTGTCGTGTTTGAAGTTGCAAATATTAAAGTTAGCCAGCTTCAGTTTTATCCCCTGTAACACACTGTAATGCACAAACTGTAATTGCAGGCAATACTCTACTGGTTTTATTTAGCTTGACAGAGACAGTAAACTGGACTTTATCATAAATACAATTAATCTAAGTGGAAAATTAGGTAGTATATTTTAAATTTTATTTATCTTTCTGTCTGGTGCATGTATTTAGCAATGTATGCCGCTCCCCCCACCTCCCCAAATTAGACTCTTGCCATAATTGTTCCAAGGAAAAGTTTTGTAAATAATACCAACCCCTGAAGTTGAATTGAGAGCTCTGCTGGTAAGGCATATGGGAATCAAGATTATAAAAACACAGACTTGGAAGCTGCAGTGGCCTGTCGCTCTCCTGATCTCAATCAAGAAACTCAGAATAAGAGAGCCAAGACCATGAAATGTGTGATTCTAGTCCATAATTTCATAATCCATAATTTCCTAGACCATCCTGATCTATCTGCTTCTACAGTTCACCCACAAGGCTGAAGATTGGATTTGCCATTTTCTGGAATATTACACCACCTGGCATTTTTTGGCACACTTTGCTGCACAGCCAGCAGAGTCATGAATACAGGGAGGGAGCTGGGAAAGAATTTGGGGAGACCTTGGAGCACCATCCTTAGAAGAGGTGCTCCTCTCTTGAGAATTTAGAGTACTGGAGATGGACTTTAACAAAGACATGTAGTGACAGGACAAGGGGGAAATGGCTTCACACTGAAAGAGGGCAGCTTTAGATGATACTGGGAAGAAATTCCTTCCTGCAAGGGTGGTGAGACACTGGCACACATTGCCTGGAGAAACTGTGGATGCCCCATCCCTGGAAGTGTTCAAGGCCAGGCTGGATGGGACTTTGAGCAACCTGTCTAGTGGAAGGAATGGCAGGGGTTGGAACTAAATGATCTTTGAGGTCCCTTCCCACTCAAACCCCTCCAGGACTCTATTCACTAGCTGAAATATTATCAAAATAATGAAATAGTTATTGAGCTTGAGGAAAGGCAACAGATGAAACAGATCCGTTCTTTCTGCTGGGTTTCATTTCAACCTGAGATCCTGCTCCAGATGGTGTGGAAGAAGAACATCCTGGCACAGCCTGACTTCCGTGGCATAGCTGGCAGCAGACTCTTTGCAGGAAGAGATGCACTCCATTCTTGGAGGGGGAGCCTGGGGTATTTGGCACTTTGCACATGATTCTGAATTAAATGGGAATTTCACCAAGGGTACTGACTTGCAGCTTCTCCACAGAGCAGACATGAGAACTTTGCATGATCTTGTATCTCCCTTTGTAAAGGCTCCACCGTATTAATGAGGGTTCAAAGGAGTGCATTTCATCCAGTAGAACTCCTTAGAGGAAAAACAAACCTCTTGTGAAAAGATTTCTAACTGAATTCGAGGCAAATACTTCAGGGAGTAGGATATTAAAACCTGTATCAGAGCTAACAGTATTATATGAAAAGCAAAAAAACAAATACTTAGCAGGTAGGTGAAGACACTTGTGTGTCACAGCCCATGTAGAAGCTACATACAGTGACTGGTTCTGTGTAAACACACCCTTTAGCTCTTAAAAGCATCTGATGAGCTGGGGAGGACTCTGCTTTTGACTTTTGTACTTTGTCTTCAAATCAAGATGCACTAATTTGTGCTCCTTATCACATAATGCCATGACTTTTTCAGCAGTCAGCGGGGATGGGGCCCTGTTTCTGCACAGCAGCTGAAGAAAATGTCAAGCACAAAGACAGGCACTGCTCCCTTGATACAAATTAGCTGATCACGTAAATGGGGAAACAGGGAACTCTGACCCTATTAGAGCAGAATGTGGATAGCGGATTAATACTCCAGACTTCTAATTAATCACCATGTGTCTCAACCTTCTGATTGCAGCTGAGTAGGCCATTCTTCCAACTTAAACCCACAGCTGTCCACTATTAGCACGGATCTGTCAGTCCAGCTCCTTGTTCAGCTGTCAGCTGAGGAGACAACGTTGCAATCCTGAATGTCTCAAAAGTAGGTTTCAGAAATACTCAGAAACATCCTTACGTGTGAATTATATTTTTATTGTGTCAATACTTAAAAAACCCCATAAATCTTAAATTCTATGAACTGAGTAACACTCTGCACTGTTTATGCTATTTTCCCATACAGAAAAAAGTACAGACCAGTACTGATCATAGTTCTTTTTTTCTATAACATGCACAAAGTATTTCATACAAACTACAATAGATAGCATCGAAGTATTACAGCTTCACTGAAATGGGAATTCCAAAATTTATTATGCACACACCAAATTTATTTGAAGATGACACAGATTAATCTAAGTTTGATATTACTTCTCAGGTAAAACATATATCACTGAACTCCTACAAGAAGATACATGTTTAACTACTTTTTTTTAAATCCAACTTTTAGATCACATTTTAAGAGGAATACTGCAAATATATTGAAGCCATTGAGTCAACAGACACTATGCCAACCCCATAAAATATTTCAGTAACAGGACCTCTCTTCTCAGTTTTAAGGCATCTGAAATTCAAACCAAACTGAGCTTCTCACCATCAAAAGCCAAACTAAGAAATTCTCTCCACAGAAAGACACAGTGTATTATTTTCTGAAAGAGCTATCTTAAGGCAATGTGCCACTGCTACAGGCTGCATACAAACCACAGCTATCCTATCCTCCCCTCACCTGTTTTGGTTTCTAAAATGTAACACAGAGAAATCTCAGTGATGGAAGAAAAAATCTGCACAATACATATTCAGACAAAAGAAGGAGATAAAAATTTAAAATCTACAGACTCTAAACAAACTCCATATAACACGCTTTTATTATTCATAGAAGGAGTTCCCTTTTTCACTTCACACTACAGAAAAACAGCACTGGACTGTAACACTGATTCTTCAGTTATCTATAAAATGGTGGAAAAAATAAGAAAACTAAAAGCTAACTGAATGTGTTACATAGCATCACTGGGCATTCAGCCTAGAGGGATATCAGTAGGGATGGTAACGAGGCCCCGGGTGGTAGGAGTTGTAGCCATATTGTCCGTAGTGGGATGAGTAGGATTGTCCTTGTCTGTGCTGCTGGTAGTTGTTACCCCAGCCTCTGTCCAGCCTCTGATTAGATCTGTAGTCACCTTGCCAGTTGTATCTGTCCCCTCGAAAATATCTGCCATCTTGAAACCTGCAATGAGAAGATACATCCAAGTCTGACAAAGTATATCAAGTCTAAAATAATGCATTATAATGAACTCTTATATTTGGCAATTTTCATGAAAACTGTCATCTAACTGTTAATACACTCAAATATTTATATGTTTATATGACAAACTTATGAAAACATACCTGCAGTCATCTGAGATCACTCATGAATTTCTTACCCAACACAACATTTGGACAGTGTTTCCTAACAAAGTATTCCCAGGCATTAGGTGAACTGCTGGAAGTTTTAACAGAGACTCAAACAGACCATAAATCTAAAACTCAACCCCAAGGCACATCTGTAGTGCATCAAAGCCAGGTTCCATCCAGCAGCTTTGTGGCTGAAAGCTTTGGCAAAGCACTACAGTTACAGCTACCTAACAGCACCAAGTCCTGGAATATTCCCTAAAATACGTACTACTACTAAAACCCTGCTACCACAGTCCCACCCTCAAGACACTGTACCTTATTGGTGGTATTTAGCCATTGTTCAGTCTAAATTTTGTCTTTTCAGCCCTATCTCAATGCTCATCAGTGGTTGAGCTGCCTCATAGTCCTTTCCTTTGCGTGTGGTGCAGACAAATAACATTTGCAAAAACTTCACTTTGTGACCATAGTGTAGGTGCAAGATTTCATCAGTTCAAAGAGCCACAAAGTTTTTAAGAACATCTTAAACAATCACCTGTTTTTAATCTGTGATTCTGTGTTTAATGTAATGACAAGCTTCTAAGGTGAGAAAAAGTTACAATGTTGTCCTCCTTTTCTTCAAATAAGACACAAATCCTGTTTAGATATTTAGCTAAGTGGGTTTCCCAATTGTTTGCTGGATTTAGTTTAGCTACTTTATATTAAAGGCTGATGTTAGTATTCCCAAATGTACTATATGCTGTAATTGTTGTTTTTCAGTCACTCAAAAATCTGCCCAAAATTCAGTAAAAAGCTGCAATAACACCTTGAAGAAATAATTCAAAGTATTTTGCTTTGGCAGGTTACACTGTACTTGCCAGATAGATTGGATGATTGATTTTAAAGTCAATTCTACTGAATGAAAGAAATACAGGCTAATCTTAAAAAGTACAGCAAATACTTAGCTTACAAATGAAATGTTTTCTGGACAGCTAGTAACAGATAATCACACTAGTAGCTTGTTCCTTTGCACATCTTCCTGCCAGTTATCATCCAACATAAGATAGGCTGCTTAGTTTTGCAGAAATCTCATCTTTCTCCTCTGGAAAAATGTTTCTGGCTAAGCAATAACAAACCCCAGGGCAATGGTTTCAGTGGTTCCAACTCATTCTTTACTAAAAAGCAAACACTTTAGTACTTTTATACACAATGCAAAAACTTTGCCAGTCAATACAGAGAAAATATAAGAACTCATTAGTTTTCAGAGAAGATTATATTTCTCTTAAACATAGCTACCTACAAAGTAACAAGAAAATACTTCACTGAACAGAACAGACTCCTATACTACTTTTGAAGTCAATTATCATTTAACTGTATTTGTGAAATTGCCACGATTAAAAAGAAAAACCAGTACCGATCTCTGTTTCTCTGGTTGCCACCAGATCTGTTTCTCCATTCTTCAACTATAGGAGGGGGATCTGCAGGGCGTTTCAGATATTCTTGGTATTCTTCATCTTCCGATGTGAATCGATGAGCAAACATCATTTCATAATTTGGGGGCATGGAAGTCATTCTGAAAACTTTAAACATAAACACAACAAAAGTGGCTTTAGCAATGTATGAAGAGTGTCATTGTAATAGCTATCAAAATCCATGTAGTGAAAATGAAGGACAAGGAAAAGTTACACTCAGATTAACACAGCTGCTGGGTTTTGGAAAGACAGCACAGATGCTTCACAGAAAAAAGTACTTCAGAACATGCTCCCCATCTACTCCTGATACTGACTTTTGACAGGAAAAAAATTCCTTTAATCACCTTCAAAAGATTGCTAAGGTAGAATATCATGCAAAGCCTACAAATACACATAACCACCAAGACAGGCAAAATAATCAGATTTATTCACAGTAATTTATGTGTTAATTACTTGATTCAGGGAAAGGTCAGCACCTAAGAGGATGCTAAATTACTTCATAATATGCCTGTCTGATGGGATTTGTGTTTAAGGCCTTTGTTTCCTTAATTTTGTATATATGTATTTGCCATTCAGATGTTGGTGTTACCTGGTACTGTCCATCAGCAAAATCTGGTCTTAATAGCAAATCAAAAAGGTTTTAAGCCCACTGTTTTAACAAAGCCCTACATAATTTAGAGTGTTTACAGTATCTGGCTCTGGACTTCCAGAAAAAAGCCCTTCTGCTGTCTCCCAAAGATTGGCTGGCAGGACCCCAAGGGCTAAAATATACAAAATATCCACCCTGAATGCCCCAGCCCAGCCCGGGGCTCTGCCCGCGGTCCCCCGGAGCAGCCTGGCCCCAGGGCAGGGAAGGGAATGGGGCTCTCGGGGAATCCGAGCGGTGCTCCCGCGGCCCGGTCCCCTCAGCAGCCTCCGACATTCGTGTCCGCGGCCTCCAGAGCCCCCGAGCAGCCTTCCCCCGCCTGTGATGCAGCGCACACCGCCCTGAGGCAGGCGTGAGTTATTCCTGCAGGGAGCGGGGACAACTCATCCTCCTTTCCTCTGCCAGGAGCTAACCTCGGTGGTTTTTTATTACGGGCGGTCTCCAAGGAACTCAGCTCCTCAAGTCTACGGCAGTGGGGGTGAGGGCGGCGGGGGCAGTGCTGCCCTGGGACCCGCCCGAGCAGCTGGCGGTGCTCCCCTCACAGTTCGTCCTGTTCATGCCATACTCATCCCGCGGGGGCCCGTGCCGGGGACACCCGGCGCCCTCCCGCGCCCAAGGCCGAGCGGAGAGCGACGGAGGGGGCTGGCTCCCCGGGGCGGGCTCCGCCGGAGCCCCTTCCCCTCACAGCGGGCCGGGCAGAGCCGGGGAGGACGCGGGGGTCGCTCCCTCTCCCTCCTT
>WBMY01006632.1:1243499-1259533 GCA_013397315.1 Donacobius atricapilla
AGGGACACACCGGGGCGGGACGGGGACACACCGGGGCGGGACAGGGACACACCGGGGCGGGACGGGGACGGGCGGCGCAGGCAGGGACGGAACCTCTTTCCCTCAGGTTGGGGTTGGAGACAAAGCGCGATGGCAGGAGAAGCGCTGAGGCTTGTGTGGCCCTTTCCTTCGCTGCCACGCGGGTTTTAAGGAGGCGAGACCTGAAATGTTTGGGTTTTAACCGAAAGGTGCAAATAAAAACAGGTGAAGTCAGCATGGCGTCTGTGGCTGTCTGTAGTGCCATTTAAGTGTATTTCTGGTATAAAAAAGCTACGGGATGTGTTGACTGCTACGTGAGGAAGGTAAGATGATGTGAAGCTTTTTGGCAGAGGAATAACTCCGTGTAAACCCAAATAATTCTGTGCTCGCGCCTGCTGCAGCATCACATTTACTGTGCCAGCCGGTGCTATAGGAAGCGGTCAGCCTTGTCACCCTTAATACAGATGAAGTTATGCGTGAGCCTCGGAACTTCAGCCTCGTCACCTTCAATGCGGGTGAGGCTGGGACTGGTGCCATCAAGACCCTTCCGCAGCAGAAATGGTGTCGGTGTCCCTGGCCCCCAGTTTGCCTTGTTCCCACAGCGCCGATGTCTTTGCAATGCTGACTAATTTCCACAACACTCAAGCCAATGATTTTTAAACGGTCTCTTGTGCTGTGTATAAGAAATGGGGGTTTTATAGGACCCTTTCAGAAAACAATGGTTTTTACAAGCTATGCCAGAGACTCTATTGCTCACAGGCACTAGCAAAGCCTAGAGACTGATAATCAGGTAGATCACTTGAAGCAAAATACCCCAGCAACAGCAACAGCAGCATCCAACTCTCCAAAATATTAGAACGAATAAGTGCCCTTTGTCTGATATAAACAGCAATAATTGCAGTCCGCTCTCCTGTGTGATCTACAGCAGGTGTGTATTGTCACTTGCAGAATAGGAAACGATGACCTCAATCCAAATAGCATAATGCAAACACCTCAGCCTGCATAGCTAGTTCTAAGCCAAACAAATGGTCATTGAGGCTGAAAAACAATATATTTTTGCCTAAGTTTTTCCCTTATGATACCTCTCCTACTGACTGCCTCTCTGAAATGAGCAGAAGTAAGTAGGATTTTATTTCTTCTCCAGACATGTTTCATTTTGATCACTGGATATTGCAGTTTCAGGTGTGTCTACAGAGGATTTAATTCATAAAGTTAAGGAGATGATTCTTAATAAAAGGTACATACTTCTTTATTTTTGAGGCTCTAGTCTGCTGTTTCATGGGTGACATTTTTCATTAAAAGATCAAACTTAATATTAAACCTTTAATTATAGACTCAAGTCATCCATACAGTTAAGCATGTACATAATTTAGGCATAAATATAAGTTCTGTTGAAGGCATGGGCCCCTTGTAATCCTATGAACTGTATATTTCACAAATTACAGTTTTGGAAAGGTGTTTTATCAGCATATTTTGCATAGAAAAACAGTACCAGGGAATGGCTAAACCAGAGTGGCACACAAGTATATATAACATATATTTATACATTATACTTTTGCTTTGGTTCTTCTTCATCATATCTTTATGCCTGCTTTGGGTTATATCAAGGAGATCATGATCCAGGCAATATCCTAAGATTTCTTATTGATGTTATTCTGAAATTCAAACTGCATATAAAAAACCTGAAGTGACAGATGATTTTAAAGGAATAAAGGCACTCAGAAATGAGTATTGTCACCGAGTAGAACTTTCAACACCCACTAAATGCCTCACATAGCACATACCTACAGACTAGGTGCCTGAGTGCTTAAAAGGTCAAGCTCCAAGTGTTGTCAAGACAGAGAAACTGATAAGCCACTATTGCAATCTTTCTGCTCACTTCAAGGCTCTCTGGGTAATTAATGTGTTGTTTTTGTGTGAACACAATCTCATAATCAGCATCTCTGAAGTCTACTGCAGTGTGATAAAGCCTCAAAGGGTTTGCCTTTTTCCTGTAGATTTCATTATGTTAAATAATGTGCTGTTAGATGAAGTCTTATCTTCTAAATTTTAAACTAAGACTTTTTCCTTGTAGCCTATTGGAAATTAATTAAGCTTTTGTAGAATGGATCTTCCTGGCTGAACAAAGGAGTATGTGCTAAAACTAGCAAAGTCTTGTTTGCCTTGAAACAATGGAAAATGACAGGTATTTTTATAGCTATTTAGCCTTGATAACCCCTGTTGTTCTGTCACAGGACTTTTTACTTGATATTTTGCCTAAATCCCTAGCTTCTGGACTCATGTGTTTTCACTATACTCAACTTCCATTGGAAAATTAATTTCTAGCTCTTCTTATTACAGACATTTCTTGGATAAATATGTAAATCTGCTCTATAGGATAACCAGCCAAGGAGCAAAAGGAAAACATTGTTCAAATTTTCTTTGTTTAAAATCTTACAGATTTTGCAATTTTCTGTTGTCTTTAAGACTGTGTTCATTGCTCTGTCTCAGTAGAGCTTGACAGCTGTGACATTTTTAATGAAAAGTCAGCATGTGTCTATCTCAGTAGCAAGGGAAAAGGAGAACTACTGTGGTTTTTTTTCTTAGACATTTCTGTTTCTTTAAACAGAAGGAATTCTTTTCCTCTAGTGTTAATATCTACTTTGAGAAATCAACTAAGAAACTAACATCACTTGTAATTGGGGCCTGTCTGATTGAGGGAATATTTGTATATAAACGAATAAGCAGTGAAACCTCCATTGATGGTTATGGATCTTGCTGGGGATTTTTAATAACAAAGTAACATATCAGAAAATATTTTGGTGAAAATTTGTCTTCAAAACTCTTAATTTTTTCTTAGCTTGCTGAAACTCCTCAGTGATTTCCTGTCAGTCAATTTCCCTCTCACCCCGTTTTTGGTGGTTTTTTTGGTGGTTTTTTTTTTTTTTAATGTCTCAGTTACTGTGTAACTGAAAGCCTGGTTTGTTTGTACAAGGAAACCTGATTTCCCCAGGTAATTTATTCTAGGAAATGGTGATGTCTGGCACAGCTAGGGAAAGCAAGACTTTGTGTTCTGGCTCCAGCAGGTACAAAGGGCATGCATGGCAGCCTTGTTATTGATTACACATAAAGGAAAGCTGTGTTTCTGTGGGCATGAGAGGCTGTGAGACCACCAGGGGACATCTGAGTAATAATGAGCGCCGAGTGTTTGCTCCATCATTCATTGCACTGGGAGATAGGTAAGCAGAGATGCTGTTTAGCCAATCTGCAGAAATATTGGGAGTTGTGCTCTTTCTCTAGGACCTCCTGTGCTCAGAAGATGAGCTCTCATCATGGGATTTTATTCCTTTGGCTGGGAAGGATTATTACCTAGATGAACCTCAAATAACAAGAAAGACAGAGATACAGCAGCTGCTGCTGACAAATGCCTCTGAAGCCCGTGCAGCTCTGCTGTCAGATCTCGGCTTTGCCTTTGCTGTTACACTGTACAGTATCACTGAGCTTCAGAGTGTTTTTCACACACCTCCATATGGTGTTGTAAAGTGAAGTCCATAAAGGACCAGACTGTGCCTTTCTAACTACTTCACTAAACTTAATACAAGAAATGTTTCCTGCCCGTAACAATGACCTTTAAATGTTAACTGGCAAAAAAAATAACATTGTCCTTTTTAAAAAAGGGGAAAATGCAACTCCTGGTGCTTGATTGTGTTATAGAATAACAATTTTGGTGCTGTGGGGCCCAATTCCTTTGCATTAAGTTTACAACTGCGTAATGCTTGATTAGAAAGAATTTATTCATTTATGCCAGTATGAAAGAAGGCCTTTAATCTTCCTAAGAGCTACTTCTGTTGTCTGTCTTTTAAAACTCAGTCACATTAAATTATATTTCTAGCATATTGTTCTTAAAATCTGACTGTCATTTATCCGTATTTATATACATATATACAAATTTAAAATCACCACATTCTAGCTGTCTTCTTTTATTTTCACCTTTTAAACTGACTGAGCCAGCTGTGCCCTTTGGGGTCTATAAGAATGAATCATTTTTATTATTTTTTTCTCTCTTAGGCAGTAATTACAGGCTAGTATGCTGTCTCTGGTTTTTAATATTATGGTGCCATTTTAATCCAAGGTGCAACACCATTAACTTCAGCAGAGTTACACCAGCAATGAATTTGTCCCCAGGAGGCTTTTCTGAATGTTCAGTTCTTTCCTCGTGATTACCCAGAGGAATGGAGAAGAAGAAGGCAAGACAGAGGACCCTTTGATAGGGGGAATGTAGTTCAAAGTGAAGTCTTGTTTCAGCCATTTATGGTGCTCCATATGTTCTTCATTTGGGGTGGAGGTGGGTTAGAGCCCGTGGGGCACACATGCTGGGGCTGGGGGGCAGGCAAAAGTTTTACACAGCACATCTGGTGCACAGGTTATGTCATTTCCTAGATGTAGGTACTGTACAAATTGGAAGGGGAAAAAAAAAAAAAAAGAAGAAGAAGAAGAGAAAAAGTGGGAGGAATATTCAGGCACTTTAAGTGTACTTCTGTGGAACTGCTTGAAAGTGGAGTAGCCAAATGCTTAGATATCAAACTCATCATGATCGTCAGGCTGTCTCAACTCCAAGTCAGATGCTTTTTAGATGTCAAGTAATTCTGCAAGTGAGGATGTGTGAATCAGTGCTGCCATGGATTACCTATTGTTAAGACAGTTGCAAAAGATAAAGAAGGCACTTGCAGAAGTTTCTAGCACTCGATTTTATTCATACTCAATTTTCTTTTACAGTTGGGTATTTAATTTCACTTTTGTCTCTTTTCTCTCGTCCATATCCAGTGTAAAACATCCAAATCCTCTGCAGTATGGAAACACCACCTTGTAAGTCAAATGCAGAGCAGCAGCACCGGTCTGACTTTGGAAGGGGAGTTCCGAGCGTTTTCTCTTCGCTGCCAGGGAGCAGAGGGGCAGAAGGAGCGCAGCATGGCCGGCAGCGCGGGGGCCCTCGGCAGCCCCCGGGCACGGCTGGCCGGGGCTGGCAGCCCCCGGAGCTCAGGGGATGAGACAGGTCCAAGGCAGGGCAGAAATTCGGGCAGCACGTGGGTCTCTGCCCCGATGAGCAGGCACAGCAGGGCTGGGCAGGGACCGAGGGCCCCCGAGCCTGGGGCAGCGGAGCCCAGGGCTGGTCACGCCGCTTAAGGGCTGTCAGGGCATTCAGGGCCCCGACGTGCACATCTGGTAGCAATTGCTGCTGTGTTTAAATCGGAACTCAGATCCTTGCAAAGCCCAGGATCTAGCGGGGGGAAGTGGTTATGCCTTTCAGCTAAGGTCTAGCGTGTCTCCTGGGTTGAACACTTGATGCAGTTTGCCTGTTGCACTCCAATCAGTTGCCTCGGATACAAAGTCAAATATTCGACCTCTAAATGGGAGACCTCGGTCTCCTGTTTTACTCCCAGAGTCTCTCTCCTCAGAAGGGTGACATTTTCTGGGCACTGGAGCAGTGCCCTGAGGCCCCCGTGCTCACGCTGAGGCCCAGGTCTAAAACCTGTCGGTAGATGTGCCATGAGGCCCCTGCTCTGCCTGTCATCCTGTCTGTGAGCGCGGGTTCACATTCTGCTAAAGGCACTGAAATAGAACAGCATTTCAGGGTCTTGTTCCCTCTCACGGCTGAGGTCAGTGGAACTGGTCTAAGTAATGCTGCCTCCATCAGATGCTAAACATGGCTCTTCCCAGATGGCTTTGTCAAGAAGCTGTTAGCACAGGAGTTGGTCTTGCTTCTTTCTCTTGTCTTCACATGTGAGGAGAGTTTCTGAATGTTCTTTGCAGCTCCTCCTAAGTTTAAGGGTCATTAGAGAAAGCAAGGGCTGAAGTATAGGCCAGCCTTGTACTAACTCAAATTCAGAGTGTCTTTTTAGTGTTAAGCAGCTGCTTTTAAAAGTTGCAGATCCCTATTTTCCAGACATACCAATCAGCATTGACACCACACTGTGCTACAGTGAAATAAGGTATCAGTGAATTAGCTGAGCTGCGCAGAAGCCTGCAGGATTTTGCCAAGCTGGACTGAGCAGTCTGCTCCCTGTTGGGAGCACTCCTCTGTGCATCCCTGCGATGTGCCTTGCCCTACACAAAACCTGGAAACTCTTTGACGAGGGACTATCTTTTCAGTTTATGTCTGTGCTGTGTGGTGCTTGGTGCTTTTCTGGGGGTCTGGGCCAACACTGCTCAGAGCAGTAAGAACTCTCCCTCCTGTTACTGAATTAGGACTTGAGATCATTCTTTCCAGCAAACAAGGGCTCCTAACCTTTCAGGAGATTATGGGATGCCACCCCTCTGCACCCCCTCCTGCCCTCCCAGGGCACCCCTCTGCCTCAGATGTCGAGGCACAGCATCTTTGCCTCCCTTAGTTCTGCTGTAATTCCTGCTCTATCTTTGCCCCAGACCCCTGCAGCAGTTTCCTCTCCTGGAACCTTTCCACAGTGCTGCTGTTCCTGTGGCCCTACTCACCCTCCCCGTTTCGGGTCTCCCTTTCCTGCTTTCTTGAACTGTAGCTGTTTCTTCCCTGTCCCCATTCCACCCGCAGAGCTGTGCTGTGGGGGCAATCAGCTGCTTGGCATGGCAGTGCTCAGCTGAACTTTCCGATGCTGGTGAGGAACTATGCTGATCTTGCTGACTACTAGACAGTCTAAACTTAAAAAAATATAGAGATATTATCGTGGAAAATTCATAGTTCTGATGGAGCTTCTGATGGAGGCCTATAAAAAACAAGCTATAAGAAAATCTCACATATAAATGAAAACCACATAGTGGATCTTGGTGATAGGCTGAATATGATTGTTTCTTATTACGCTATGGCTGCCCATTTTAAGAATAATACAGAGTTATTTTCTTGGTCTTAAATGGTAGTGTGGGGATATCACAAACCTCCCAAGTAAAAACTTTAATTAAAAAGCAAACATTAATCTCCAAGCAGTAGCATCTGCAGCATATTGCAAGATAAGACTTCACTAACCTGAAGAACTAAGCACGATTCTAATTAAATCAGAGGAAAAGATGATGAACTAGATATATGATTTATTTAAGGATAGCAGTTATATAAGATATCAAAGATCTCATGGTTGCTAGCTGATGGAAATGTTGCTGCCGTATCTCACAGACTATTTCCAGGGAGTGAAATCCTTGTTCCGCTGGTTCCAAGTACTGTTGTGGTTTTGCGTTCCACGGGGTCAGGACTTTGCAGTGGCTCTCTGTCGGCCGTGGGAGCCCGTTGGTCCTGCTGAAAGCTGCAGATGATCCAGCAAGGAAGCAATGTGTTCCCACGGCATGAGGAACCACCACACTACGTGTGCTGCCACTCTTCCAGTGAGGCACCAATGTGAAGTCCTGACTATTTATGGTTATTTAAGGTCCCCAGCACACCTTTTGAAAATTGGGTCTCTTAATCCCTGTATGCTGGCCAAAATCTATTATAAGTGGTGCCACTCAGCATTTCCTTTATTGTTGCAGATGGAGATAGTGTTGCATCCTGTTTCAAACTGCATGCTGGGCTCCTCTGTTTTGGAACAGCTGATATTTTCCAGAAACACCATGCTGCACTGATGTGTGAAGTGATCTCTGTGTATCCCTCCTTGTGTCACAGGAATGGAATAAGGATTAATCAGTTATGACCAAATCATGATCCCAGTGAAGTCAAAAGAAGAGTTTCTTTCCATGGATATTGTGGGGGCCAGGGCTGGCTTCTGTGTGGATGCTATTTCTTTGAGATGCTTGCATGTAAAAACAAAGGAAAATGCAAAGCATCACCTTGTTGAAGGTGTCTGTGTAGTGAGAATTCCTTTAGCTGGAGAGGGGAATGCATTTTAACAGCTGTTTCCTCAAGAGTTTAGTTACTTGTCACAGCAGGCGTTATTGTGCTCGAGGAAATTCTGGGTTGTTGAATGTGGCTTTAAGCATGTGGTGCTGGCTGGCATTTGTGGCTTTGCATGTCCTGTGCATTCAAAACATACTTTGTTATGCTTCCAAAGCTGGCTCCTGCTCTTTCCCAGAACAGCTTATGCTGAGGAATTGTATCTCAAAAGCCATGCTTTTAAATCCAGCAACAGTTCAGCTTTAAATATTGGAGAAACATAGAACACTGAACAACAATAGCTGCAGGTTATTCTCTATGACCAAGTGTTAATTATTTTGGGCAAACAAACAGGATATAAAAAAGAGCAATTCTGGCTAGATTTCTAGGAGACTGCAAGATATTTCTTGCTTAGGTCTTCTGTCACATGCCACTTATGATGTCACATTTAGAACTGTAAATCCATTTACAAGTTGGACAAACGATATCACTGAAAAACATTTTTGGAGGATCACCTAACTTCTTCCATGCAAATATAATAATAGTACATCTCTCGTGCAAATATAGGAAAGACTGGTCATGAACTATTTTGGGAAAAGGGAACTCACCAGATGGACATAGAGAGAATATTCAGTCAGAAACAGAGGAGCAGAAGAACAGTAATAAATATTATTAAAGGCGGGTATGCATGAAGATTAGCCTATTCCTGCAAGAAAACTATCAAATTAAACTTAGAAAAATGTTGGTACATTCACAACATAAATCATGTGCTCTTCTGCAAAGAAACTGTAAATGAAAAATAGAGGATATGTGTCATCCACACTTTGTAGTGTTGACTTCATTTTCTCAAGTATGTAGAAAAGGTTTTGATGTGTGTATATTAATATTTCTTTTTTGGCTAAAGACTAAATTAAAACAAAATACAGTTAAAAGCCTTTCTGGAAGTTGCAAGTGTTCTGCTCCACTTTGCTCAAGTTCCATGGCGTTATACTGCATTCTTTGGGGTCATCTCCGAGGGTAGTGCACAGTGACCCCTCCCCTGGCTCCAAAGCCCAAACTGAACTGTGGATTTTTCTTCTAAACCCAGGAAAGGACTCTGGATCTAGAGAGTACTCCTCTGGGTGCTTGAGCTGCAAACATGTCTCTAAAATCTTTAGGGTTTAAAAAAAATATTTGCATTGATTGAAGTTTTGGTCTGATTTTTTAGAGTATGGATTTTATACATCCCCCAAGGACCATGACATTTCCCAAGAAAGTGGAATCTGCATTTACCATTAGATACAAGAACTTTATAATTTCTGTTATGTAGAATTTTGCAAGATTGAATTTAAGAGTGTTGGCAGTAGATACTTTCTAAGAAGAAAAATACTGAGCTGAAAAAAGAAAAAAACAATTATGTTTATTTAACTGATTGGTAGCATTTATGTATTTTGTCATCCAGGTAATGTTGCAGAACAAAGTAATATTGGGTAGAGTTAGGAATGCAGAAACTCTCCTTGAATTATCCAGGAAGATACCCGGCCCAACTTGCAACCCAATTGAGGCCTTTAAAATGCATTTTCTCATCAAGGTATTCCTGGTATCTTTCTTTGTGAGAGCTGTAATCTTGTTATTCTATTGTCAAATAGCTATTTTTTACATTTAGACATCTGAGTTTTTAGTGTTGTAAAACAGCATGATTTATGGCCCTCTGGCTTCACTTTTATCATTGATTAATTATTGTAGTTTAGCAACACTTGGACAAAAAGACTGGTATAAGTCAAGGTCTTTAACTTTTCTTTAACTTTATTTGAAAGTGATATAAATTAAGGCCAGTAGGGTTGGTTTGTTCGTGTTTTGGGACTGTTTGTTTGGTTTGGTTTTATTGTTTTTCTTTTCTAACACATTTTGGAAGCATAAAGACATTATCCTACTTCCAAAATGCATCTCAATTGCTTTCCATAGGACAGGATGTAAGGTGAAAAGCTCAACACTTTTTTCAGAGAACGATGCAAAATATAGCTTTTGTGGTGACAAACAGTTTTCTTCAGAAATGAAAATGTTCCCTGTCTGTGAAAGCCACCCATAGCTGATGTCCTGGGCTCTGCCGACTTCCAATCTCTGAGTCAGGTCTGACTTCTCTGAAGTCAAGGTATTTTTCACAGCTGGAGGAGAAAAACCTTGTGCTGTGGTGCTACTTGTGTCTTTAAGAACTCAGGTGAATTGTTTGGGGTACTCACCACTACACCTCAACCATCAGGTTTTGTAAATAGGTTTGAAATCCTGTGTGATTTCATTCCCAACCTGGTACTGTCGGTGCTGCTCAGTCCTTGGAGAATTCATCCAGGCAAAGGATCCACACACCTCAGCCCAGAAGGAAATAAGTAAGTGTTTGGGCTTTCCTGGAAATTAATGACACACCTCTGGTGTGAAACTGTCTTCCCTTCCCAGTTATGCCAGCAAGGAGCTGATTACAGGTTAAAGTCCACCAGTGAGTGAGTCCCAAAGAAACACAAAGAATGAGGTATTTTGCACCAGCCTGAGATACAAATTCCCACAAGCAGCCAAGGCAGCAGTTCTGGAAAGCTAAAATACTCTCAAATGTCTGGCCCAGCCTTTCTTTCTCTATAGTGTTTTCTTGAGAGAGAAACAATGGGGTCACAACGATGAGTGACCCTTTGAGAGGTGCTAGGGGATAAAGACCTGCCTGCTGGCACACAGACCCTGGGAGAAGGGCAGGAGGGAAACAGGGTGCCTTGGAGAAGGACAGGCTGAAAAAAGAAAAAACCACATTTCTCACTACGGTCTCCAGGAACATCCCGCATTTCCTTCTCATTCGCTCCCCCGGCTCCTGCTGCTCTGCCCTCCAGAGCAGCTGCAATGAACCTGGGGGGAGATTTTCCACCTCCCCTCCTCTTTCTGCCCCGTGCAGCAGGACCCCCTTGCCCAGCTCCGACCCACAGCAGACACTGCTGCTGTCCTGGAGAGCCCCTCACAGCCAGCACAGCACAGTGGGCTGATTGGGAAGGCAGCGTTGGAAATGCCACTCTGTGGTTGCTTGGAAATGAAATCCAACTTTAGTATTATTTTTGAGCTTAGATTTTTGAATCCAAAATTCCATCTGACGGAAGAGATGGGTATTTAAACAGATGTCTGCAATTTCTTTAAAAAATAGAGATTGAGTTACAGATGGTAGAAAGGGCCTGAGAATTAAAAACTCCCGAGCTACAAGAAAATTTACATGTGAGCAAAATGTTTTGCTGAAATGTATGGTCATACAGTTCTGCATGTTTGAAAATTAAGCTTTTTTCACCAAAAATTTGAATATATTTTCCCTTTCCTATTATCTGCTTCTCTGCTGCAGCCTTGGCTGCCACCATCATTGTGACAGCCAAGTCGCAATATGAGATTCCTGTTTCTCACAGACAAGACATATAGTTCTTTCCTTCTCCTTTCTCCTGTATAATATGGCCTGCCAGGACCAACAATTTTGATCTGAATTAGTTTAAAATAGAACTAATCTACCCTGTTTGCATAATCAGTGCCTGATTGCCCTAACTTCCATTTTATATAATGCAAATAAAAGGAGTTATATGATATATGCCTGGAAGGAAACCACAGTCAAAATCTGTATTTGCAGATGAAATGGAACCTTTTCTTCTCTGGGGATTTAAAAAGAAAACCCCCAAAATAAATTTTGAGTGAAAAAGCTGATAACTTCTAAAGTGCCATATGAAATGCAAAGCACTGCATATTGGAAGGGAAAAATTGAACATATTTGGTACAGTTTTGAGGAGCAAGTCAGGATCCATCTCATCATCTGGGAGACCTGTACATGCTTTTGAGCAGCTTTATGAAGACCTTCACTCATGCATGTTTGCTCAAAAAAGCAGTATTTTTTTGTGTATATGAACAAGTAAATAGGCTCAAATACCAGCTGTAAGAACACTCACATGCAACACTCCTCACCTACTCTGCAGAGTCCCAGTCTGTCCCCTGCCAAACCAGTTCAAATTAGCATGATTCCAGAGCAGAGCAGCAAGACCCACTACATACAGAAAAAAAGCTGTCAGGTGACCAACCTTATTTCCTTCACAGTGGAGTGGACACAATCAGAGCATCTACATCAATGAAAACATTAAGAAGGAGAATTGGGATTATCTGTTTGTCTTACCTAGTAAGTACAAAGAAAAAAGGTCTGATAAGGGGACAAGGCTTGCTCCTAGTGTGGGACCACCCCTACAAATGTTCAGGATCTGTGTGCACTCCTGGGTGTGTCCCAAGGTGGATTTCTAGCAGACCAAAGTCGAAAGGATGCCTAGAGGATCTGCCCTATTGTGAATTAATGCTGACAGATGCTCTCTGACTCTGCCAGTGGTCAGCATCTTACATCAGCCTCTTACAATTTTGTAGCCTTCAACACTTTGCTGGGTACTCACATCCAGGAGTCCTGTGGTGACTGTAGGACATTGTTCTGGTTTTGCTGCTTTTCTTTATGTGTCCAGATCTCCTCTCTCTAAGATCTTATTTAAAATTATTTTGGGTTGCCTACATTTGCTTTTATTGAGAAGGCAACGTATACCACAGTGTGACGATGACAGCTCTTTGCCTTCACATAAACATCTGCTTTGATTTGGGACTCACATATTTCACAGGACAACTCTTAAAAAAGTGAGGGAGAAATTGGGCATGAACCTTCTATGACTCCAGTTAGACAGGTGCTTCCTTGTGCTAAGTAAATATAAGAATGAACTGCAAAGAATAGTAAGAGAACATGCAACCCATTTTGAAGTAGGTTGACAAATTGCCTCTAAATTACTTTCACCCTTTTTCTTTTTTTTTTTCTTTTAAAGACACAGAAAGCAATCCTATTATTTTGGCTTATTTCTGAAGGAGACTGGAGAGGAAAAATGTTTTTTTCTTAGAAATCAGATGTCTTGCTGGAGGACTTGTCGAAGGTCTCATGTTTATTGTGAGCTCTGACATTTTAATCAAAAGGACAAGAGTGTTCATTATTTTAAGCAAATAGATCTTTTGTCCTAATTATTTATTAGATATCAGATTAAGTAGGTTTTAAAAACAAGTACTGTAAATCAGAGTGTTTTCAACGAAATTATTTTAAATCCTTTCTTTTCTCAATTGCTCACCTTTAACATTTCATACCCAGTGATATTATAATTACATTAGTTCTCCATTTGTCAGGAGATTTAAAAACTAATTCTCTGTTTTAAATGTAAAAATCAAGGATTCCCCCAAGCTTATTTTGGTTAAACTCCTGGATAACGTTTAAAGCTAGAAAATGGTTGGTTATTTGTCAAAGGGGAAAAAAGGGGGAAATGGCACAGTTCTGTTGGAGTAAAAAATGCAGATTTCATCAGTCTACTTGGAAAAAAGAAAATTGCAGTACTGAATATTTTATTTAATACTACGTGCCATGGGAAATAGAGAGAAAACTACCTTGAAGTATAATAGTTTAGAAAGACCAAACAGCAGGTTTTCTGCAATAAAATTATATCTCAAATAAAATAGAGTAGCAGAAGACAACAATAGTGAAAACCAAACAAAAGGAGAGAACAGAAGCACTGAGAGAGAGGAAGAGCCCAGTGAGCTCTTTGCTTTTCAGAATGCTGGGTACATAGTCGTGATTGTTAGATCAGCTTTCTGAAAAGGATATCCACCCTGTATCTGGGAATCAAAAAATTGTATCTTTAGGAGGCCCGTGGGAATAGGAGAAATTTCTCATCTAAAGAAGTTAGACCCATTTACAGAATGTGGATATTTTTATTGCTCAGCTTGAATCCTACCAAGGGATCCTGTGCCTTCAGTATTTTGAGTGTTCCTAAGCGTGCCACAGCAACATGGGCACACTTGTGAATACTATATGAGGACTGAATTACCCTCCCTTACACATCCTGTGCCTGAGCCAGCTCGGAAATATCCGATCATGTCACATACGAAGCTCGAGAACTGATTAATTGTGATAGCATATTTATAGCTCTCATTTACAGAGAACTGAAAATACCTTTAACAACTGGAATACTAAATTACACAAAAATAATGCAAATCAATAGGAACTATACACAAACTAGGACACAGTGATGGTGGAGAGGTTCAAGATGGAACTGTCTGTAGAAAAAATTGCTTAAGTCAATACTGATATTGTTAAATAGTTCGCATGAACTCTGGGCCTTACTCAAATCCGTGGGACTTTTACCATTGTCTTGAAGTGAGGACAGGGCTTCATCCTCTTTTTGGCAGAGAAAGGAGGACCACAACTGTGTGCCACACTTCAGAAGGAGGAGTATCTCATCCATTTAGAGGAATAGTGGGAATTTCAGATGAAGGGACTACACTTAGAGAAACCCAAATATGAGCCAAAAACTGGGTTAACTTGCTGTCTGCCAGGGAGAATGTCTCAGGTACTGGAGAAATGGGACTAAAACCCTCTCTCTCCTAGAAGACAGGCTTGCAAAGAGCATGAATGAAGTGGGAAGAGCTTATGAACAAAAGTAATATACAAAATTTTCTATCATGTGAATTTCACAGGCAATTATGCTTCCATAAACTTAAGCTTTATTTTATTTTTAAATAGGGATGAAAGCACAGTCTTGAATGCAAGATTTGAAAATATTCAAAAATTAGAAAATGCTAAGGAAACTGCAGTTCCAATTTCCAATTCTCATCTTATCATGACACACATAGTGAGTGCATTACCCTGCTTTGATCCAATTCCATTAGATACTTGTAAGTCTCATGCAGCACTGGTTCATAACACACAGCTTTTGGATACTCACCAAAATGAGCTAATTAATCAGAGAGGACCAAGACAATTTCTCTCTGATGAATGGAGTATGTAATTTAACAAAATGAGGTAAATGATGTAAAAACAGTGTTATAAAATGCTCAGATTCACGGTGAGAGTTTTTTCCACAAGATTTCTAGGCTGCTGTTTTTACCCGCAGAAAATGTTACCCCTCACTCTTTCCCCTAGAAGAGAGGAATGGTCACATCAAAGCAATATTCAAGGATGCAGGTCATCATGAACATGAAAGGTTTGTCACTTTTGCCATGGCAGTCTCAGAGGATATGGAACCTCACTTTCAGCTGGCAGAACACGACATAGGGACTTTCGATAGCAGTGATTAGGTAGGGAGTTAAGTCTTCTTCAACACCCACAGTAACCCTCTGACCATGGTAAAGAGAGCAGGTACCTTGGAGAGGTGTCATCCCATAGCCTTGTGAAAATGTCTGTAATTCACCCTGCTTCTTTTTCCCCCTGTGACACAGACATGGAGTGTATGGGATAGAAATTCCATTTTGGTGTTCCAGACATCAGGAAATAGTTGTCTGTCAGAAAAAGGGTTCCACTGCCCATAGCTAGAAGGTGTTTGATTGCTGGCTAAGTCTTCCTTTCAGGATTCCCATGAGGTCCCGAGGTATACCATACTAGGGACACCCCCAGTTACTTCATGCAAAGTTAGAGCAAGCGAACATAAAGCCTTTCCCACAACTTCTAAACTTCCTTGAAAAGAAAGGATAAATCAGTGTGAGATTTTAAAAAAGGGGATGAAAATATTCACTCTTGATGGCAGAGTATTAATTATAACTTTGTGTGGGTGAAGTTAAAAGCCTCTCTTATGTGTGAATTGGGCGTTTTTTCTCCACGAAAGAGTAAGTGTGTCTGTGTTCACAGTCCTATGAACACCGAACGAGCTCCGCTATGGATTTGTGTCCTGTGATTGCCGGTCAGATGCCAGTGTCACCCTCGTGGTTGCACAGCCATTACGCGGCTCTTCCACACTAGTCCAATTTTTCTTTCCCTGGTTAGGAATCGTCCCTCTTTTAATTTTCACTAAACCTACATAATTTTGGGACCCTATGAGACACAGTCGTGTTGTGGGGCAGAGAAGGGCCAAAGGACATTCAGTCGTCCCGACGGGACTCACATTCCTGGGCAGAGCAGGCGGGTGCTGGCCCGGGCTGCGGGGCCGGGTCTGCCAGGGCCAGCGGGGGCTGCACGGCCCCGCGGCTCCGCGCTCCCGGCCCGCGGGAACGCGGATTCGGAGCCTGAAAAGACGCGGGTAGGGCGTGACAGCCGGAGAGAATCGCCCGCTCGTGTTTCACCGGGTTTCCCTCGGCGTGGCATCGCCCCCAGTGGAAGCGCATCCCCGCGACCCGCGCTCGGAGCGCGCCGTGCCCGAGCCGCGCAGCCGGGGCTGCCGTCGGGGCG